>JAFBJQ010000063.1:0-42456 GCA_016785345.1 Trinectes maculatus
AACATAATAAATACAGAAACAGTTATTTAACAATATAATAAGATGTAGTTTAATTTATTTTTAAATTACATTGCATTTTGTTACATTCATACTGTTAATGTGGCCCATCGAGGGACAACCATTATGCTGATGTGGCCCTTGGTGAAAATTGAGTGAGTTTGACACCCCTGCCGTAGTCAATGCCGAGCCACCTAGCTTAGCTACCACTAGCTTAGCCTCTGCAAGCAGTCCCACTGACAGCTCTCGTGCAGCCAGGAACGCAGGGTGGCTGGGTGACTGTCTGAAGGAAGCATAGTGCTAAAGCTTAGCCGGCTAATCAGGACACCCCGATTCACATTTCAAACTAAATTTTTCCACTCAGCGACACACCCACTGAGGAACACACTCTGATCAATGGCGATTCTATTTTGAGAAACATGAAGTTAGCAACACCAGTAACCATAGTCGATTGTTTGCCTAGGGCCAGAGTGGGCAATGTTGAATCCACATCGAAGCAGCTGGCTAAGGCTAAAAGTATATACTGTAAGATCGTAATACATTATGTTGTTTATAACAACGTAGCTAGCTTGCGCTAGCTCGCCTTAGCATTAGGTGCCTCTCTGCTACAGTTTGCACTGTAATTCATTATTCTGTTGTTTATAACAACATAGCTAGCTCGCACTAGCTTGCGCTAGCATTATGGACATCTCTGATACAGTTTGCACTGTAATTTATCATTCTGTTGATTATAACACCTTAGCTAACTTGCGGTAGCTAGCACTAGCATTAGGGACGTCTCTGCTATAGCTTGCACTGTAATCCATCATTATGTTGTTTATAACAGCGTAACAAGCTGTTGCTAGCTCGCGTTAGCATTATGGACGTCTCTGCTAAAGTTTGCAGTATAATTCATCATTCTGTTGTTTATAACAACTTAGCTAACTTGTGCTAGCTCACGCTAGCATTAGGGACATCTCTGCTATAGTTTGCACTGTAATTCATCATTCTGTTGTTTGTAACAACGGAGCTAGCTCCTGCTAGCATTATGGACATCTCTGATACAGTTTGCACTGTAATTTATCATTCTGTTGTTTATAACAACGTAGCTAGCTCGTCCTTGCTCGTGCTAGCATTATGGACATCTCTGATACAGTTTAAACTGTAATTTATCATTATGTTTATTATAACAACGTAACAAATTTGCTCTAGCTCACTTTAGCATTAGGGACATCTCTGCTATAGTTTGCACTGTAACTCATCGTTCTGTTGTTTATAACAACTTAGCTAACTTGCGGTAGCTCGCACTAGCATTAGGGACATGTCTTATACAGTTTGCACTGTAATTTAACATTCTGTTAATGGTAACAACTTAGCTAGTCTGCGCTAGCTCGCGTTAGCATCAGCAATGCCTGTGACACATTTAACACTGTAATGTATAATTCTCCTGATTATAATAACATAGCTAACTTGTGCAAGCTTCTGCCAACATTTATTTATCATTCTGCTGATGATAAGAACTTAGCTAGGTTGCTGTAGCATTAGCATGCTACCAGGGGATGCTACTGTGTCCAACACAGATAAGACCTGCTACTGCCACCTACAGTAGTGGAAGACATATAACAACCCACAATAATACAGTGACACAGCAGACCTTCAGGACCCTGTTTCAGGAAGCAGGTTTAGTGAAAACTCTGAGTTAGTTGACTCAGCGTCAGCGGAAACTCTGGGTTTTCGGTTTCACGAAGCCGGTTCAGCTGGACTCTGAGTCAGTTACCGCGGCAACATACTCCGTAAACCTAACCTGCTCGCTGGCAGGTTTTATCCAACTAACCCTGAGTTTGTCTTCTTTGTCTGAGCCTGTGTGTGGACAGAAAGCCGTGGCAGTCATGACGTATGCTTTTTTTGGAAGACACGATTGATATCGAAGCACAAATACTGCGCTGGAATCTCCGTCACGAGAAAATCATCAGACTCCGATTAGACGTTTTATCATTTCAACGTGAATATTTATATGAACGTTACCGTTTTCAGCACCGTCAATCATTTATCTCAACAACATTCTCAGCCCTCACATCAGCACATGCTTTGTATCGCATTTAGTCTTTTTGCAACTTGCACACAAACTGAAGCACAAACATTTATTAGAGTTTAAACGTATCAGCTTCGTTACTGCGACGCAGCGCAAACGCAGCGCACGCGCATCTGGTGGGATGTCGGGGTTACGGTGTGTGTGTGTGGGGGGGGGCGTTACGGGGGGGTCGGGGGGGTGTCAAAGAGGGAGATGCAGCTTTAAGCAGCCGCATCAGCAACATTAAACCAAGATTCATAACTATACAATCAGACCATTCATTAGTTTGTGTAGCGATGCACTCACATCTTCTAAATCAAAAGCGATTTTCCGATTCAAATAGACAATAGGAAATAGTGACAGAGTTAAACAGTGACAGTGTTAAACAGTGACAGTGTTAAATAGTGACAGAGTTCAACAGTGACAGTGTTGTGACAGCTGAAACACTGACATGCTGAATGCAGCCACTCACCGCTGTTCGGGACAGACTAAACAAACACAGCCTACCTGTTTGTACTATATTTTTATATTTCATCTTTTGTTGCTGCTAAGAACGTTTTGTACCTGTTGGACAGCACTTGTGTTCACAAACACACAAATAGAATATTTGTGTGTTTGTGTTGTGTTGAACATGTTAAACACTCGCAATATATTTTTTTTAATTAAATCTTCTGCCATACCACCTCACGATCCTTTACAGCTGCTGAGCAGAGACTGTGCTGCTCTTTTTTTGAATATGTGTTCATATTCGGTGCAGCAGTGCATAAGAACGTCCAACTCCACCCGGAAGAAGTAGGACGTGCAGGGTTTGTTTTCACGTGTTGTCATGGTGAATCACGTTATCTTTGTTCCATTCATGAGGGCTTTTCACCTCCGCGTGCGCGAGCTTAACTCAGAGTCAAAGCAACTCCGAGTTGATTGACCTAACTCTTATCACCTGTTCTGAAACCGAAAACTCTGAGTTGGACAGCTCAGGGTTGGTCAACCCTGAGTCTAGATTTTAACTCAGAGTTTGTTAACCCTCCTTTCTGAAACAGGGCCCAGCTGTTTTAGCTCATGTTTACTATTTGTTCTGCAGAGTTTTGTTGCATTTTCAGCACAGCTTTCAGCATTCACACGCATTTCCTTCAGGAAATGCACTTTTTCTAGTTATGATTATATCTTAATCTTCCGCCAGTTTTTGGACGTCAATAACTACCACAGTGTTTGTCTGATTTGTACAGTTTATACATTAAAAAAATTCACCTCTTCAGGAGATGGGTGGTATTACTTTTCCAGCACCACGTACTTTTTACAGAAAACATCATTGTGTACATACATTGGAGTTGAATTTCAGTCTCATATTTTCTACCACTAGATGGTAGCAGTGGACCATGATAGAGAACCTGATTCTCACCTGTCTGCCATTGTGCCTTCGTACACTTAATTCAAATGTTAAACAAAAACTGTCAGCTGCTACATAAGGAATAATTGTTTCAATTACAGTTATACACTTCAATTACAGTTGTAAATCTTCTACTAATGCAGTACATGACAGTACTACATTAGTCGTAGATTTTTCCAGCAACAACCTCTGTTCATACAACGTCTGTAATGGTGAGCATGCTTATTATGCAAACTATTTGTGATACAGTTGACACTGCAATTTATAATTAATAATGAATTAATCAGGTAATGATTGATAATATGATGCTGATGCTGGCCCATAGCATTGTAGCTTGAGCCGGAATTAGGGACATCTCTGATACAGTTTGCACTGTAATTTATCATTTTCCAGATTAAAATAATGCTCATGCTAACATTAGCTCGAGCTAACATAAGTAATGCCTGTGACACATTTCACACTGTAATTTATAATTCTGCTGATTATAATAGGTTAGCCAGCTCATGCTAGCTTGCGCTAGCTCACACTAGCATTTGGGACATCTCTGGTACAGTTTGCACTGCAATTTATAATTCTACTGATTATTACAACTTAGCTAGCTCCTGCTAGCTCGCGCTAGCATTATGGACATCGCTGATACAGTTTGCATTATAATTCATCATTCTGTTGTTTATAAAAAACTTAGCTAACTTGTGCTAGCTCACGCTAGCATTAGGGACGTCTCTGCTATAGTTTGCACTGTAATTCATCATTCTGTTCTTTATAACAACGTACCTGGCTCGCACTAGCTTGCGCTAGGTCGCACTAGCATTATGGACATCTCTGATACAGTTTGCACTGTAATTTATCATTCTGTTGTTTATAACAACGTAGCTAGCTTGCGCTGGCTCGCGTTAGCACTGGGGACATCTCTTATACAGTTTGCACTGTAACTTAACATTCAGTTGATGATAATAACTTAGCTAGCCCGCGCTAGCTCACGTTAGCATTAGCAATACCTGCGACATATTTTACACTGTAATTTATAATTTTCCTGATTATAATAACATAATTAACTTGTGCTAGCTCGTGCTAAGATTGGGGGCATCTCTGACGCAATTTCCACGATTATTTATCATTCTGCTGATTATAAGAACTTAGCTAGCTCGCGGTAGCATTAGCATGCTACCAGGGGATGCTACTGTGTCCAACACAGATAAGACCTGCTACTGCCACCTGCAGGAGTGGAAGATATATCACAACCCACTGTAATACAGTGAGACAGCAGACCTTTTGCTGCCTTTAGCTACTGTTTTCTGTTTGTTCAGCAGAGTTTTGTGTAGTGTCAGCACAGCTTTCAGCATTCACACACATTTCCTTCAGGAAATGCACTTTGGCAACCAACTAGTGCCACAGTTTTTGCCTGATTTTTACAATTCATACATCAAAACATGCAGCTCAATGAGGACTCGCTGGCTTGTATTCAACTTTTTGGTACTCTTCATACTTAAATAATTTTACATTTTGTACAGTATTTTGCTCCATTAGAAGTACATGGAAGTTAAGTTTCACTTTAACATTTTCTACCACTAGATGGTAGCAGTGGACCATGATAGAGAAACTGATTCTCACTTGTCTGCCATTGTGCCTTTACAAGTTGATGGAGATACTGTATTCAAATGTTAAACAAGCCACTATCATTTCACCTGTTACAGGTAGGAACAATTTGTCTCTATTACAGTTGTAAACAATTTGTAGTAGATTATACTACCATATTAGTCGTAATTTATAGTTAATAATTCATTAATCAAGTAACGATTGAAAATATGATGCTGATGCTGGTCCATAGCATGGTAGCTCGACCAGCATTCGGGACATCTCTGCTATAGTTGGCACTGTAATTTATCATTCTGTTGATTATAACAACTTAGCCAGCTCGCGCTAGCATTAGGGGCATCTCTGCTATAGTCTGCACTGCAATTTATCATTCTGTTGATTATAACAACTTCGCTAGCTTGCGCTAGCTCGCGCTAGCATTAGGGACGTCTCCGCTATAGTTTGCACGCTAATTTATCATTCTGTTGATTATAACATCTTAGCTCGCTCGCGCTAGATCGCGCTAGCAGTAGGGACAGTTTGTACTGTAATTTAACATTCTGTTGATGATAATAACTTAGCTAGCTCTCGCTAGCTTCGCGCTAGCATTAGTAATGCCTGTGACACATTACACACTGTAATATACATTTCTGATGATTATAATAAGTTAGCTAGGTCGCGCTAGGTCGCGCTAGCATTAGGGACGTCTCTGCTATCGTTTGCACTGTAATTTATCATTCTGTTAATGATAATAACTTGCTAGCTCACAGTTTCGTCACAGTGCCTCCCTAAGCATCAACAGGCACCTATTGAAGCCTTATTCATTCCCATGTTAAATGTTGTCACAGACCTGAGCCTCACAGACCTAAGTAGATGCTTTTTGAAACTGTCATTTTTCAGCCACCTTTCACACTATCTACACAAATGTCACATGTATGTAATCAGCAAAACCTCATGCTCCTGAAGATCAAAATATTAAACTACTGTGTTGTACAGTTTCTGTGTAAGCCCAGCTTGTTTGTCAGGTGGGGTTTTCTGCATTTTCCACTGTCTCAGACAGAGTTACACTGCAAATCAGTGATGACTTGATTTGATTCACCTGTTCAACTGTCACCACTGACATCAGCTACTCCAGCTGCTCTGCCTTTTCCCACTTTGTGTTCATTCTGCTTCTTCTCCTGTAGCTGCCACAGCTTTTGCCTCATGCAGACAATTTACAGCTCATTTTGGAGCTACACATGTCCTCTCTCACACACTGTACTTACTGTGGCAGTGGGGATTACAGTTTGACTCTCTAAGCATCAACTGGCACCTTCTGAAGCCTCATTCACTCCCATGTTAAATCTTGTCACAGACTTCACCCATTTTAAATCTGGTACAAGACTTCTGCCTCTAAAATACATGTGGGTGCTTTCATATCAACAGTCATGTCTCAGCCATCCCTCATGCTACTTCTTTTACACTGACACTTCTACTGACTACTTACTTGCCAACTACTATTTTTTTACTTTATTCAATAGTCACTACTTCTACTACCTTTACACTGACACTACTACTAACTAATTACTTGCTGATTACTAATTTTACTTTCTACTGTACTGACTACTTCTACTACCTTTACACTGACACTACAACTAACTACTTGGTTGCTACTTATTTTACTCTCAACTGTATTTACTACTTCGACTACTTTTATAAACTAACTACTTACTTGCTGATCACTATTTGTACTTTTGACTAGACTCACTTCTATGACACTTGACAGTCATCTGAATACCTGCTTTCGCACTAATTCAGCGAAAGCAGGTATTCAGATGACTGAATACCTTCAGCTGTTTTTAGCTCCTGTTTTCAGCTCGTTCAGCAGAGTTCTGCTGCATTTTCAGCACAGCTTTCAGCATTCACACGCATTTCCTTCAGGAAATGCACTTTTTCTAGTGTCCAATTTAGTTTCCAAATCGGAAACTAGACAAATTCCATACAGTTATATACAGCACACACACACACACACACACACACACACGCACACACACACACACACTTGATCCTTGACAACAAATCATGAAATGTATTCAAATGTATAACCAACACACGTACACACACACACAAGCACACACAGACACAAAACACCTGCTGAAAAGTACTGTGTGAGGGTGGTTAATTGTGTTCGCATGTTCACCGTGACTCCCTGGTATCCCCGTTGGCAGGCCTGGTGCAGTGGTGTGAGGGCGTGGTAGTCTGTTGCATTGACCATTGCTCCTTTACAAACCAATAGGTCTATTAGCTGGGCCTGACCTACAGTAGGCATGCATGCACGCACATGCACATACACAGACAGACAGAAGATGTTTATCAACGCACATATAACATATGGCTCACACTGTAGAAGAAGCTCTTTTTATATCCCTGTGTATTGTGTGTTAGCTGTTGCTCACCACAAATAGCAGCGACATGAAGCGGAGTATATCCTTGATCGTCTCTGGAGAACGGCGTGACAATGGATGGGTCGTTCTGCTGGCTGTAATGAAAGCCACAAACCACAGTGAAATGCAGAATCTATTTTCTTTATTACTATTTTTAGTGTGCATAGGTTCAAGTGGGAAGTAAGAATAACCAACCACTTTTTATTCCTGATTCACAACTCTGGTTTAACATCAATGAGGAAAAATATTATCTAGAGAAGAAATACACTTTAAGTAGAAAAAAAAAACAGAAGTTGGACGGTTTGCTGGTAAAATATGTCTGTGCATAGTAATATGACAGTGATTGTCAGACATGCATAAATGCTGACCCAGACAGTTGGAGGTCACACAGATCACAGGAGCAAAGGGGGTGACACATCCTCACGTCCTCGTCCCTCTCTGCTTCACTTAGCAGACGTTCAACCTCAGACTCGTTTCCATTTGCTATATGCTACAAATCACACACACACACACACAAAAGGAAATCATCACAATATCAAATGCTTGATACAATGACCCATTAATCATTAATCATGTGTCAACTGCAGAGCTCTACAGGGTATAAGCTCATTTCCTTGCAGCTCACCTCAAAGAGATACTGGATGGGAACGGCAGCACTTTGAGACAACAACCTCATCCTCTCTTGGAATAACACCTTGTCATTCAGCCCCCCAGAGCACTGCAGGTAAAGAAATAACAAAGAATAAGTACTATTACATACGGCTAAGACTTGTAATGACATAATATCACCCAAACCCTGACCAAGTATGTGTTCTGTAGCTTCCCCATGTTGATGTACTCTACTGCAGCCTCAAAGGTGCTCAGACAGTAGCTGAGCTCATCTTTACTGGAGTGGCTAAAGCAGAAGTTCCTGATGTAGTTCAAGTTGGCAATCCTGGAAACAGACAACATGGTAACCAACACAGACAACTGCTTGAAATGATCCACTCCACCTGTTATAAACATGCTTATGCTGCTTTGAAATGTATAAAGGCCCCTTTGCTCTTAAGTTGCAGCCTTATTCTAATTTGAAAATCATTTTTTCCCCATCATGCCAATTTTTCTGTTTTCTTCTCTCTTCATAATGTCAGCTGCTGTGTTTGTAAACTTTGGTTTACTGCTACCTGGAAACTGCTTCCACATATGGTTAAAAAACAATCAATAAGCAATGAGCAAATGTTCCCTGTGGTTGTGAGAAGTGACCTGTCGCAATTAATGTTGTGACTTATGTTTTAAGTCCTCAGGGGTCATGTGGGTCAGAGCAAAGTCAGAAGAATGACGACTTCTTTATTTTTATTTTTAGTTATTATTTAATTTATTTATTCTTCTCCAATGTTCATGGTGCTTCTATCTCATTTTAAACTTATTTATAAACTGTCAGGGTCTTGTAGGAAACAGACCGCTAAGCTTTCTTTTAACTAGGCGATGCTTCTCGAAGTTCACATACTCCACAATTTTTTCTCAAACAAGCCACGGACGCAATGTCCCTCCTCGACCCCCCCACGAACCCCACCTTCCAATGCTCACCAATTGGGGATTTCCGCCTTCACCAGCAGGTAGAGGATGACAGGGAGCAGATCATCTGCACTCACAGCCTCAATACTAACTGCAGGGGAAGGCACATACTGCATTGTGTCAGATGGAAAACACAAGCAACTCACAAAACCAACAATTATTTTACTCTGAAGTCGCTCTACATTTGAAAATTTAATTTAAAAATTTCAAATAAAGTGCTGCAAGTGCATTTGTGCAGAATCTAAGCTTTAGCCTGGCAGGTATAATCTTTATTTAACAATACAGGGGGTCCTCGAGTTACGTCGGTCGCGAATTACGTCGTTTTCGTAGTTACGACACATCTCCTGTGAACTTCCTTGTTTCGGATTAAGCGGTTTGCCCTGTAAATACGTACAGACTTCACACGAGAACGAGTTGCTGAGCGCTCTCTCTGTCTCTCAGCGCTGTAGCCGGTAAGGAGATGCACACGGACACAGATGCGTTCGGGATCGTGGCGATACCGTAGGTTTATTCACAACACAGGGTCTACACGGTTGACAACAGAAATCTAAAGAAAATGCTCATTACACTCGCGATCTCAACCCCTACGGTGTGTCAAGAGGGACAAAAGGCAATTCACCATAATAAACTCTTATTTTAGCGTGGTGTTATAGCGACATCTGGTGGCACAATGTATGCACAATGGCACAATGAACGTATGGTCCGATTTACGTTGAAATTCGCTTACGACACATTCTCAGGAACGGATCTCAGACGTAACTCGAGGACCCCCTGTAATTTAGGTTCATCTTTATACAACCATGTTCATCAGCAAAATATTGCATGGAGCTTGGCACTTTTTCTGCAGACTCTACTGCAGTCTCACACTGAAAATCAGCCACAAACAGAGTGCATACCAGTGCGTCGAGGGGTCTGGACAGCAGTCACGGCGACTCTCTGCAGGCAGAACAGTTTGAGGAGTGGGGATTTCTGCCGGTTGAGTTGACCCAGCTCTCTCATTGCTCGGGGCACGTTTATACTACAGGAACACGGCAGCAGCACAGGTTAGACATGAGTGGTACAAAACAGCTTCAAACAGGAAGCAGCAGAGCTGCAAAAAAACATCCTGTCACACATTTAAGGCTGACCATACAAATAACCCCCAACCCAGTTCTGTTCTAAATGAATCTTTTCAATGATTGTTGCTAGGTGTTCTCCAGCAATTATCAGTCACTGATATTTCTGTGCCTGGATAGTAATACACTGCCTGCAATACTAGCTTGTGCTTAGGAGTAAGCACACAGCTTACAATGAAGCAATGGAGCCAAGGCAAAGCCAATTCAGATCATTGTGAAACTTTAACTGGACAGATAATACTATCTAGTTGATTAAGAGGTAAATGCTGTATCAAGCGGTTAGAGAGCTTTGCCTGTGTCCATCCCCCAGCGCCTGAGATGTCTGTCACTATAGTAACAAATAAGTTAGTGAACCTCGAGTTGGACCGAATTTGACTCGTTATTCAATCAATCAAATATTATTTGTATAGCCCATATTCACAAATGGCGTCATACGGCCTAACAACCTGTACAGGGTGTAAGATCCTCTGACATACACCCACAGGGTACAGAAATTATTGTATGCCGCATGTACACATCAACAAAATAACAATATGTAAAACATTTATATGAGTGAGTGAGTGAGTGAGTGAGTGAGTGAGAGAGTGAGTGAGTGAGTGAGTGAGTGAACGAGCATCTGACGATGGTCAGTGCTGTATTGTACAGGGTCTTCCTCCCCAGACAAAGGCTGGGCTGGTTTAGTTAATATCAAGCAAAATCAACATTGGGCAAATTGCCTTTAAGGGCACAATGTTAAAGTGAGGGAAATAAGTATTTGACTTCAGAAATCCTAAATATATGTACTCATAAAGAATTGAGAAGTCTTTAATTTCACTGATAGGTTTATCCAACATTAACAGACAAATTGTCAAAAAACAAAGCAAGAAAAAAATCATACAATGATTATACAATAATTGAGCTTCCAGCTAACGTCTCTCTCTATTTTCAAATATTGTTATTTTGTTGATTGGTTGTGTACATGCAGCATCCATTGCACTTCTGTATATCCGCCCTCACTGTGACTCTCCCTGACGTTTATATGTGTTTTCCCCTTGTTTGAAGTTTTTTCTTTGGTTAGTTTTTCTTTCCCTTGCTGAAGGTCTAGGTCAGAGGATTGTACACCCTGTAGAGGGTGTTGTGAAGATGGGCTATACAAACAAAAATTGTATTTGAAAAATCATATTTTTGGAGCATGTGTCTGTTGCAGTGAACCTTTTCCCCCACTCTTAAAGTGTCCAAGTGGATCTTGACACAAACTAAATGAACATTCAGTTCTGGCTGTATAACTCTAAAATACATCATTATTTCAGGGCACAAAGTAAAATTGAGAACATACAATATTGTGGAGAAACCTAACAGTTCAAAAATGTCATATATTCTCTCTGTGACTTACTAGTTACTTCTCTTAGACTGCTAAACTCTTGTTACTTCTTAGTCTGTTATTAGGGCCCACGCTGGAACAGCGAAAGCCCTATTGTTTCTGAAGGAGTTATTCGGGCCAGAGCTGGAAGAGCAAAGGCCCTATTGTTTCTGAAGGAGTTATTATTTGGGCCAGAGCTGGAACAGCGAAGGCCCTATTGTTTCTGAAGGAGTTATTATTATTATTATTAGGGCCCGAGCTGGAACAGCAAAGGCCCTATTGTTTCTGAAGGAGTTATTATTATTAGGGCGCGAGCTGGAACAGCGAAGGCCCTATTGTTTCTGAAGGAGTTATTATTATTAGGGCCCGAGCTGGAACAGTGACGGCCCTATTGTTTCTGAAGGAGTTATTATTACTATTATTAGGGCCCGAGCTGGAACAGCGAAGGCCCTGTTGTTTCTGAAGGAGTTATTAGCGCCCGAGCTGGAACAGCGAAGGCCCTATTGTTTCTGATGGAGTTATTATTATTAAGGCCCGAGCTGGAACAGCGAAGGCCCTATTGTTTCTGAAGGAGTTATTATTATTAGGGCACGAGCTGGAACAGCGAAGGCCCTATTGTTTCTGAAGGAGTTATTACTATTATTATTAGGGCCCGAGCTGGAACAGTGACGGCCCTATTGTTTCTGAAGGAGTTATTATTACTATTATTAGGGCCCAAGAAGGAACAGGGAAGGCCCTATTGTTTCTGAAGGAGTTATTAGCGCCGAGCTGGAACAGCAAAGGCCCTATTGTTTCTGAAGGAGTTACTATTATTAAGGCTCGAGCTGGAACAGCGAAGGCCCTATTGTTACTGAAGGAGTTATTATTATTATTAGGGCCCGAGCTGGAACAGCAAAGGCCCTATTGTTTCTGAAGGAGTTATTATTATTAGGGCCCGAGCTGGAACAGCGAAGGCACTATTGTTTCTGAAGGAGTTACCATTAGTATTATTATTATTATTAGGGCCCGAGCTGAACAATGAAGGCCCTCTTGTTTCTGAAGGAGTTATTATTATTGTTATTGTTTACCAAACTTACTATAAAAGTCACAAAATTCACCACGGACGTCAGGCATGGCATGAAACGGCGCAATTGGGCCATGGTTTTCATTGGCGTCGCAAAATGCCTCTGTATGCCTCCGCATTGGGGTTATTTTGGCTTAGCCTGACGAAATTCGTTACACGTCTTCGTCATGCCCAAACACACAAAAAAGCCTCTTGACACCATGGTGTCACGTCCACAGGAAGTTTACCATTTTGAGTGGAAGGTGCATTTTGGCACCATTTCTGCCAATTTCCACCCCGCGCATATGATCTAACTCCTCTTACAGGTTTAGTGCTAACGGCATGAAACTTGGCCAGGTTACTCTTCAGACATGGGGGATTAAAAGACCCTGTAGCGGCAAAGTTCGTTCAATTCAATTTTATTGTCCCAATTTTAAAGCTCTTCAGTTACAACACATGCCACTACTATTGTACAGCCTTCTAGCATTAAGCTTGGCAACGATGAGAACCCAAGATCTTTCCTGATTCTGCTGATGTCTGGTGTGTGTGAGTCACTCCGGTGGGACGTTGCTGATGATTTCTATTTCTCCAGTTGTCACTGATTACTATTTCTGTGAATCACTCTGGTAGATCAGGGGTTGATCACTTAGATCAACTCCAGGGCAATCTCAGGTTAGTCCCAGGTTAAACTCCGGTTAGTCTCTGGTCATCACAGGTTTATCGCTGGTTTAATCGCGGCCGACAATTCTCTTTTCTCCTTCAGTTCGTGTGTTCTCTCTTCTTGCCGTCAGGCAAAAGTGAGGCGTACAACTCATAGCGGCCCAATACCTCACACGTATACACCATGCATCTGGCTGTGTACTATGTATGAGGTCATCACGGCCGCAAAGGCAGTGTTGTACATTAAAGCATTATTAGCCACAAGTTTTGCACAGTCATGGTGTTGGAATATTTCGCCAATTTACTGCTGCTGAACATAAACAGTTCGACATGACAAACCTTCAACTTCATATCTCAATTAAAAACACAAAGACAGTATATGAAAACCAGAAGAAACTTAAAAACATCATAAATAAGCCTTTTTGGCATTTTATCCTCGGTAATTAATGGATGTAATAACTGCAGTGCAGGGATTGCTCTTTAATAATTCCACACAGTTATAACCTGTGCAACCTATGTAACCTGGTACTTTCAGCAACCAGTCAAAAGGGCCGTCGCGACTTCCGGTGTAGCGACGAATGGAGTAGGTCGTGTTTTTCTGAGCTCCTGCAACAACTTTTAAAAATCGACTTCAGGCACAACTTTTGTGTCCGTTTTCGTTGTACACTTTTCCACCATCACATTCCGAATTTATCGCTGTATTTTTGCCGTTCAAAATGCCTCCAAAAGTTAAACCGCTTTCACAACCACCGCGGCCTGCTTCGCACGCCGTATCCCCGCCTCGTAGTGATTCCTCCACTCACCTGGACGAAGCCGGAGGCGGCGCTCTCTCTCACGACTTCAAGGCTGAGCTACTCTCGTCACTCCGTGTTGAGATGGCGGCTATTTTCAAAACTGAGCTCCAAGCTGCCTTGACTGAGATGTAACCTGGTCACAAATCCCTATAATGTGCATTACCTTCTAATAAAAATATTAATCAAAAAAAAAAAAAAAAGGGCCGTCGCAGAGTACACTACATCTCCCAGAAGCAAGATGGCCGCTGGAATATTCACGGCCACTCCCAGCATGCATCAGGACCTGGACAGCTGCAGATGCTTAGGGCTGATGATTGAGGAAGGACTAAAGGGCTGGAAAGTGAACAAAGGAGAGAGCAGACATGGCTGGGGGAGGAGAAAGGCCCGGGAAGTGAAATACAGGGAAGTAAAGGGACGAGAAAGGTCCTGTTAAGTGAAGACACAGTTGAACTTTTTGGTGTTATTTTGAAAGGACTTGTTTTCTCCTGTGGGATATTTTTAAGTTGCCTCTGCGGCCTGAGAGGTGAAACAACCAGCCAGGGAGGAAGTTTAACTCCAGCCACAGATCTCTCCACCCAATTCCACTAACAGAGCTGGTGGACAGCAATTTGGATGTTTTCTCATCCCTTCCAGGCTGCACCTTCCTGACCAAACTAAACGGTGCACCAAAAGCCTTACCGAGTGCTTGAGGCCGGTAAGAAAGTGATCGAGGAGGAGGTAAGGAAGATGCTGAATATCACTGAACTTTCCAAAAGTGCCTAGCTCAGCCCCATCGTCCTGATGGACAGTGCGATTCTGTAATGATTTCAGAAAGGTAAATTAAGTGTCCGAGTTTGATGCATATCCTATGCTACGGTGAATGAACTAATAGAAAGTCTGGGCAACGTACGGTTTATAACCACTCAGGACCTCACAAAAGGCACAAAAGGGTATGTCTGCAAAGTCAAAAGAGAAAACCGCCTTTGCCACTCCGGGAGGTCTCTGGCAGTATCGAGTGATGCCCTTTGGATTGTTTTGTAGCTCCTGCTATACTCCAATAACTAATGGATCAGGTACTAAAACCATATCAATCCTATGCTGCTGCATATCTACATAATGTTGTCATCCACAGCCCCGACTGGGAAAGTCATTTACTGCGGTTGCAGAGAGTCCTCTAGTCCCTCCGGCAGGCTGGCATAACAACAAATCCAAAGAAATGTAAGCTGGCTTTCGGTGAGACCAACTACTTGGGGTACACCACTGGCTGCGGCCTCGCCAAACCCCAAGTGGCAAAACTGAAGGCCATACAGAATTCGTTGAAACCGCTGACCAAGAAGCAGATGAGATCATATTTGGGATCATCATCTCTGACTTTGCTACGGTAGCTGCCCCTCTAACAGAATTGACGACCTTGTGTTCCAAAATTGTCCTTACTGCTCCTGATTTCAGTAAGGAGTTTGTGGCTCAGGCCGTTACTTCAGAGGTGGGTCTGGGGGCGGTGCTTGCCCAGGTTGAAGAAGGTGTGGAACATCCAGTTCTTTATTTGAGTTGGAAATTGTTACCCAGAGAAAATAACTATGCCACAGTCGAAAAGGAATGCCTGGCCATAAAATGGGTCCTTAAAACTCTCAAATACTCCCTACTGGGGAGGAGGTTTATCCTGGTGACTGATCATTCCGCCTTACAGTGGATGGCAAGAAATAGAGAGACAATCATCAGGGTTACCAGGTGTTTTTTGGGTCTCTAGCCAACAAAGGAGAGAGCAGACATGGCTGGGAGATGAGAAAGGCCCGTGAACTGAAATACAGGGAACTAAAGGGATGAGAAAGGACCTGAAGTGAAGCCACAGTTGAACTTTTGGGTGGTATTTTGAAAGGACTTGTTTTCTCCTGCAGGATATTTTAAGTTGCCTCTGTGGCCTGTTTTTTTCGTGAGAGACCTAATCCAAGTTACCTTTTTTGGTAAATAAAATCCCTACTCTCTGTTTTCTGTAATCAATGCAATCCGCAAATTTGGATTGTTTTGGGTGTTTTGTCCCATATCTGACCTGCTCCAGTAACCTCTCATGATGTCACAGTATGTAATGTAATATTTTGTCATGAGTATTTCAGCTGTGAACTGACCTGAATTCAGGTTTGACTCCCAGGTCTTTCTGCTGCAGTTCCTGCAGACTCCTGGTGGCTTTGTTGAAGGCAGCATCCTATTGGTAAGCAGCAGAACAAACATGAGAGCAGTTCTGTAAAAAGCACACCTTTTTAACACATTACTGTCATTCCATCAATTCATCTGTCCACCTTCCTCTTCACAAAGGTTGGGTCATGATGGCAACAGGTTATACAGGGATCTCCCCAGAAAAACTCAAAATAAAGGTACCCATGACGCATCATATCTCAAAGGCATCTAATCTCATTCATTTAGTCATTACCCAAGAGCTCGTTACCACAGGTAACGGTCAGAAAGGTGATCAACTCTTAACCCAAAGCTTTACTTTCTTTCTCAGCCCCTGTTATCCTATGAAGGTGCAGTTCAGTACCTATATTACAATATTACCTTGATTCAATGATTGATTGATTGTCATTTCTGTCATCATATAACTTGCAATCAGCTGTGATGATCAACATTAACAGCAGAAACTAATGATTTTGTAGTCAGGTTCCAAAACTAATCCCACCATTTAGTCTCTCAAGGATATAATGGTCGAATTAGCTTCTTTTAAATAGAGGCCCTATCCAGACCTGGGGCCTCATGTATCAAACCATGTGTAGGAATCATACTAAAAACGATCATACACACAAAGCTGAAAAATGGCATACACACAAAAAATGTCCTATTTATCAAACTGTGCGCACGCCGGATCCCACGCTCTTTAACGTCTCAATCAGCGTGAAACTGAGCGCACATGCACAAGCACAGGACTCCGCCCTTTCTCCGCCCACAAGTCGACTCATTATAATATTGCAAAGTTCTCGAGGAAGAGTTTTAGGACTGGATTGCGTGTATGTCAATCAGCGTGCAAGGCGGTGGTTCATGGAGCTGAGTGCGTGGGCAGGCTCTGTATGGCGGAGGCTGTAAATGCGGTGACGTCGGTCCAAAGCAGGACCGGGCTGACGTCGATGACACACGAACAGTTTCATGATCATGTGGTGCACGCGGTTGACAGGCACAGGAGGGATGACAGACGAATGCTGGAACAGGACAAAAACATGCAGAGGAAGAATGCACAACTGCAGTTGGGCGAGTTGCAGGGAAAAAGCAAAGCAAAAGCACAGGCGGCAGGTGTAACAACAAAAGACGCTCAATCTACAAAAGAGGCAGCTCCTGTCATGGTTGTGGAGACACAGAATGTTTTACCACCACAGTCAGCTATGGCAGCTCTGCGGGCTCAACCACCACCAGTGGTTAATGTCTATCAGCAACCACCAGACATGCAGCATCCCAGTAACCGCTATCAGGGGCCGTACCGCCCTCAAGGGATGTACAGAAGGGGTTGTGCAAATTAAAAATAAAAGTTTGATGTTCTCCCTTGGGAGTACAGGGGGTCCTCGAGTTACGACGGTCGCGAGTTACGTTGTTTTCGTGGTTATGACACATCTCCCATGAACTTCCTTGTTTCGGCTTAAGCGGTTTGCCCCGTAAATATGTACAGACTTCACACGGGAACTAGTTGGTGAGCGCTCTCTCTGTCTCTCCAGCACTCCATCACCAGGATGTGAGAGTCTTAGTGGTTGCCAGCCTGCAACACCAGATATCTCAACACCAGTAACAAAGGTGTGGGAGAAACACACACACACACACACACACACACACACACACACACACACTCACACACACACACACACACACACCTGCATACACATACAGTACATATATACATACATACATATACACACATACGCTTGCATGCACACTTATCTGAATACTAAAGCTACATATTACACTCACTAATCTAGGCTTAGTATGAACACACTAAAGTTTGTCACTTGGAATGTGCGTGGTTTGGGCTCACAGGAAAAAAGACTCAGAATCTTAGACCGTTTAAATAATATACAAGCAGACATTGTCTTATTACAAGAGACTCACTTACCTAAGACAGGACAGCTTAGACTTAGCTCACCACAATTCCCACATACATACCTAGCTAGCTATAATTCCAGACAGAGAGGAGTAGCTATTCTAATTAATAAGAAAATTTACTTTACATTTAACAGCACTATCATAGATCCAGAAGGAAGATTTATAATACTCAATATATCCACAAACAATACACGGATCTGCATCGCTAATTTATATGGACCGAATGCTGACGACCCCTCTTACTTCCATAACTTCTTCACTGCACTGGCAACACACTCGGATTCCACACTAATAGTAGGAGGGGACTTCAACTTGACACTCAATCCAGAGTTGGACAGACTTAGCAGAGCAGATAACCACCGAAACTGGCAGTCAATCAATATAATAAAACAATACATGAGCGATTTTGGTCTCTGCGATGCTTGGCGCTCCTATCACCCCACACTTAAAGAATTCACCTTCTTCTTATCAGTCCACCACTCCCACTCCCGCTTAGATTACTTTTTAACAAGAAATTCAGTTATGAAGGATATCGCCGACACACAAATTCACCCTATTACCATCAGCGACCATGCACCTGTCACCCTCACACTTTCCATGAAAAAAGCCACACCACCATTTAAGCATTGGAAATTTAACACGTCATTGCTTAAGGATGTAGACTTTATTAAATTCCTTGAAACAGAATGGACCATATTCTTTGAAACAAATAACACACCCGATGTATCAGCTTGTGTTCTCTGGGAGACAGCAAAAGCAGTCATGCGAGGTAAAATCATATCCTTCTCATCACATAGGGAAAAAAAGGAAAAAGAACTCGAAACAGAACTGGAGCTAAAAATTAAAGCCTTGGAGATAGCTCATGCTGCCACCCAAGACGAACACTTGTTGAATGAACTAAAAAAATTAAAATTAAAATGAAATGACCTACTCAACACTAAAATACAATTTCAGCTACAAAGATTACGTTTGGAAAACTTTGAACATAGCAATAAATCTAGTAAATTCTTAGCAAACCAACTGAAACAAAACAAAGAAAAAGTAACTATCTCTGCAGTGAAAGACTCTACTGGTAAAATAACTCACATTCCAGAAGAAATAAACAACACTTTTAGAAAGTTCTATGAACAACTATACTCGTCACAGATTAATCCATCAACACCTTCCTAGATACAGTAGACTTACCAAAAATAAATAAAGAACAAACCGTAGCACTTGAATCACCAATAACAATAACAGAGTTCCAAGAAGCACTCAAGTGCATGCCCAGCAAAAAAGCCCCAAAGAATATTCATGATACCTGTTTGCTTTCACCTACAAAGGTAAGCAGTACACATACAGTTGTGGTCAAAAGTTTACATACACTTGTTAAGAACATAATGTCATGGCTCTCTTGAGTTTCCCTTTATTTCTACAACTCTGATTTTTCTCTGATAGAGGGATTGGAACAGATACTTCTTTGTCACAAAAAACATTCATGAAGTTTTGTTCTTTTATGACTTTATTATGGGCTAACAGAAAAAGTGATCACATCTGCTGGGTCAAAAATATACATACAGCAGTGCTAATATTTGGTTACATGTCCCTTGGCCATTTTCACTTCAATTAGGCGCTTTTGGTAGCCATCCAGAAGCTTCTGGCAAGCTTCTGGTTGAATCTTTGTCCACTCCTCTTGACAGAATTGGTGCAGTTCAGTTAAATTTGATGGCTTTCTGGCATGGACTTGTTTCTTCAGCGTTGTCCACATGTTCTCAATGGGGTTTAAGTCAGGACTTTGGGAAGGCCATTCTAAAACCCTAATTCTAGCCTGATTTAGCCATTCCATTACCACTTTTGAGGTGTGTTTGGGGTCATTGTCCTGTTGGAACACCCAACTGCGCCCAAGACCCAACCTTCGGGCTGATGAGTTTAGGTTATCGTGAAGAATTTGAAGGTAATCCTCCTTCTTCATTATCCCATTTACTCTTTGTAAAACACCAGTTCCATTGGCAGCAAAACAGCCCCACAGCATAATACTACCACCACTGTGCTTGACGGTAGGCATGGTGTTCTTGGGGTTAAAGGCCTCACCTTTTCTCCTCCAGACATATTGCTGAGCATTGTGGCCGAACAGCTCGATTTTTGTTTCGTCTGACCACGGAACTTTCCTCCAGAAGGTCTTATCTTTGTCCATGTGATCAGCAGCAAACTTCAGTCGAGCCTTAAGGTGCCACTTTTGGAGCAAGGGCTTCTTTCTTGCACAACAGCCTCTCAGTCCATGGAGATGCAAAACACGCTTGACTGTTGACACTGACACCTGTGTTCCAGCAGCTTCTACTTCTTGCCAGATCTGCTTTTTGGTGGTTCTCGGTTGACTCTTCACGCTCCTGACCAGTTTTCTCTCAGCAGCAGGTGATAGCTTGCGTTTTCTTCCTGATCGTGGCGTGGCAAAACAGTGCCATGCAATTTATACTTACAAACAATTGTTTGCACTGTTGCGCTTTTGATCTGCAGCTGCTTTGAAATGGCTCCAAGTGACTTTCCTGACTTGTTCAAGTCAATGATTCGCTTTTTCAGATCCATGCTGAGCTCCTTTGACTTTCCCATTGTAGCGTTTGTGGGCATTTGTATCCAATGAGCCTTATTTAAATGGGCCAGCTGTAGTCACTCATAATCACAAGCTGTAGTCACTCATAATCACTCACAATAAGTTAAGAGGCCATGCTATGAAGCTCATTTCATTGACACAACTTTCTAACTCACCAAAATTGCTAAATAATGTTGCTGTATGTATATTTTTGACCCAGCAGATTTTGTCACTTTTTCTGTCAACCCATAATAAAGTCATAAAAGAACCAAATTTCATGAATGTTTTTTGTGACAAAGAAGTATCTGTTCCAATCACTCTATCAGAGAAAAATCAGAGTTGTAGAAATAACGGGAAACTCAAGAGAGCCATGACAATATGTTCTTAACAAGTGTATGTAAACTTTTGACCACAACTGTATACTCGCCTCCCACAAGGTTTCGCATGGTCACCACACATGTTCAATGCAGTGTTAAAAAATGATCTTGAAGGCTTGACTTCTAGTACTAGGTGACCAACTAGTACACTATTACAGTATGTGGATGACCTGCTGATCTGTGCAACCACCTTGGAGGAATGTCATCGTGACTCTGTGAAGGTTCTACAGAGATTGGCTGAAGGAGGACACAAGGTGTCCAAGACAAAACTCCAGTACTGTCAGACACAGGTAGAATACCTAGGGAGAATTGTCTCTCAGGGAACGGTTGCAATCTCACCGTCCCAACTAGAAGGTGTGAGCAAAGCTCCACGCCCCCAGACTGTCAGACAAATGATGACATTCTTGGGGATGACAGGATACAACTCTGAGTGGATAGAGGATTATGCAGAAAAGGTGGCTCCGCTCAGAGATTTAATCAAACAGTCTGACAACGCTACAATGACAAATCCATTGACATGGACAACAGAGGCTATGATAGCTTTTGAGACATTGAAACAGAATATGCAAACAGCACCAACGTTAGCTACACCTGATTACACTAAACCGTTTTATCTGTATGTAGGTAATAGAAGTGACAAATATGCATCAGCAGTACTGATGCAAGAAACACGTGTAGGTCGGAAAAACAGCCTCTGGCCTATTACAGCACAAAATTAGACAATGCTGCACAAGGCTGGCCTCCCTGTTACCAAGGGTTGGCTGCTGTCCATTATGCATACGAAAAAGCATCAGTCAAAACGATGGGATATTCAATAACCATAATAACACCACACAAAATAGCTGAACTGATCAACCAAGGACAATTCGTAGTAACTCAGGCACGTTGTTTGCAGTATGCACCACTCCTCACATACCCAGATGTGACCATCAGACGGTGTTCAGCTCTAAATCCTGCAATGACCATTCCATTTGAATTTGAAGGAGAGCCCCATGAGTGAGCAGCAGAAACCATGTGATACACAAAACTCAGACCTGACTTAGAGTCATCCCCTATATGGAACGCAGATGTTATCTATTTTGTAGACGGATCATACTATCGTGATCATGTGGGAAATCACGCAGGCTATGCAGTTGTGAGGCAAGAAAGGAATGTTTGGGTGACAGAAAAAGCAGAAAAATGTGAACAACCGTGTTCTGCTCAATTAGCAGAATTAAAAGCGTTAACTGAGGCATGTAAATTGGCTAAGGGAAGGACAGCAAATATCTACACAGACTCCGCCTACGCTCATGGTGTTTGTTTTTTGTTCGGAGCACTGTGGAAGCAGAGAGGCTATAAAAGAGCTGACGGAACCCCGGTACAAAATGGCGACCAGATTAAACAATTACTTTCAGCTATGATGCTGCCAACAAAACAAGCAATCATTAAATGTAAAGCTCATAGAAAAGGCAATGAGGATGTCATTAGAGGAAATAATGCGGCAGATGAAGCAGCCAAAGTGGCATCAAGGTGCCAAGCACCTGTGATGGCACCAATGGTGTCGCTAGAACCAATGGCTACACCAGATGACATTATTTTAATACAAAAGGAAGCAGACCAGAGTGAGCGGGATCTCTGGAGACAAAGAGGTGCTACGGTGAGTGAAACGGGACTGTGGAGATCACCTGATGGCCTCTTGGTGGCGCCTGTGGCGCTTCTAACCATTTTGACCTCCGAAGTGCACAGTGTAGATCACTGTGCCGGGGGGAAGCGTTAAAGAAAATAAAACAACAAGGATACTGGTCGGGTCGCCATACATGCAAGCCATCGTAGACAAAGTGTTGAACCAGTGCAAAGTGTGCGCTCAGAACAATGTGAGAAAAACAATAACAACACCTAGAGGACACATTCCACTTCCAGAAGGTCCATTTAAACACCTAGTGATTGACTATGTTGACATGATAAAACCAGTCCATGGAAAAAGATACATGTTAGTAGTCATAGATAGGTTCAGTAGATGGGTGGAGGCAACTCCATCTGAAGACCTAGGAGCAGAAACTGTTGTAAAGTTCCTAATCAGAGAAGTCATTCCATGATTTGGCATCCCATCAGAGATTAGCTCTGACAACAGTAAAGCATTTGTGGAAAAAGTCGCCCGAGGCATTTTGCAGCAGTTAAAGATTAAACAGAGATTAGGCGCTGTCTATCATCCACAAAACCAAGGAATGGTTGAAAGAATCAACAGAACCTTGAAGGCAAAGCTTAATAATATATGTGCTTCCACCAAGTTGAATTGGGTTGACGCTCTGCCTATTGCACTAATGAGTTATCGCATGCAAACACAACGAAGTACACATTTAACACCTCATGAAATGCGTGCACCACAACTGAGAGGTCCATATAAGGGACCGTCACTGGAGCAGCTGCAAGATGAGCTACAAGCATATATGAAACAACTAACTGCTATCCATAGATCTATATATTTGCAGGAAAAAGCCAGAGAGGCCAACCAGGACCAGGATCCGGTCCGACCAGTGATGCCAGGAGACCAGGTGTACGTCAAAGTTTTCCGGCGGAAGTGGCATGAGCCCAGGCAAGAGGGCCCTTACACGGTTGTATGGGCAACGCCAACAGCTGTCCAGGTGGAAGGAAGCACGACGTGGTATCATCTGAATCACTGCACCAGAGTTCCAAAACACTGGCGTTTGGAACACTGCCCTAGAACGAGAAAAATGACTGTGTGGTGCAACCTAGTGATCAGCACTCTCTTGTTGATGTCACTAGGCAGACTTGGACAGATGAAGGCAGTGCTCCCCAGCCCCTGTCACGCCCAAGAAGATCCAAGCGACTGCAGGACGCCAGAAAAGAAGCATCAGGCCGAGAAAGGAGCCACTCTCAATAACTCAGATGAGTATGATGCAATAACAAACATGTCCATCCAGACAGGGTTAGGGCCCACACCAGATTTCCCACACCAGGCTTACACAACACCAACTCTGACAATTAAAAACATGTTAAAATATGTGTTCGACGTAGTACTGCACCTGTTAAGTGAACAAACAAATACTGTAGCTGATAGTTTTTGGATGTGTGAAGATGATGTTTTACGTAATGTTTTCCCATCAAGGTGGATAGGATTGTGTGCTTTAGTCAGACTGTGAGTCCCAATGGTAGTAATGTATGAGGGAGTGAATGAGATAATCAGACAGGAAATGGAGTCAGATCAACCTAGAATGTCCAAACGACAGTTCGCCCGAGATGAAGGGCTACAGCTGAATGCGATAGGACTACCAACAGGGATTCCTGATGAACTCAAAGCTCAAAATGAGGTGAAAACAGGCCTAGAGTCCATTTTGCCATGGATTACGTTTAATAAGAATGTAGCCTGGATAAATTACATGTACTATAACCAACAGAGGTATGTCAATTACAGTAGCGAATTGTTTCAAGCATTGGGGGAACAGTTACATGCAACCACGACAGTCGCATGGCAAAACCAACAAGTATTAGAATGGATGACAGCAGAATGAGGAGGAGTGTGTCAAATGTTTGGAAAATATTGCTGTACTTACATACCACACCACACAGATCCTGACTGATCATTTACAAAAGCCATGATAAAGCTGCAAAAGTTAAAAGTAGAAATGAGGGAAAATGCTGGTGGGGGAGGTAGCCTGTCCCTGGATTGGCTTGACCAAATTTTAGGACAATGGGGAGCTGTTTTGGCTTAGGCAGCTATTAGTGCTTCCATAGTTCTAATTCTGATCTCTTTTCTGGTATGTTGCATCATTCCCATGCTGAAGAGGCAGTGCCGGCAAGCAATGGACAAACACTCGGATATGATGATGGGCCTGCAGGGAGCTCGGATGGTAAATGTACTGGCAAATGGACAAATGACTGATATGCGCCCAGTGGTACAAGGACTACTAGGGGACGCTGATTTGTTCCCAATACCAGATTACATGGACAATGCTGACAATACTGACGACGACTCAGAGCAGGAAGACAACGAGCATTGAGTATGGTGAGAAGAGAGATGCTGGTATAATGGGAAAGGTTTTTAATGGAAAGGAGCACGATAAAATTTTTCTGTTTCAATATTATAATGTTATGATATTCATCACTTATATTCAACATATTTAGCCTAAATCACAATAGTGATTTCAGGGGGGATATGTAGGAGATTGAAAGCCAGGCCATCATGACCTGTACTAAAGCCAAATGTGTCATTGTACCAAGTTACAGGAAACTTCTGGAATATGCGGGAAATGGAGAAGAACACCACATACACACACACAGACATTGTGAAACACCCCCCCTCTTTTGTGATATGGGAAAGCCAAAATATCTGGTAAACAGGATGAAACCCAATCGGCTCACATGCATGAGCATGAGAGACCACCCAACACACACACATACAATCTTTGGTATAAAAAAGGCATGTTGACTTCTGTAATGTTGGGGAAATATCTCTGACTACGTTGTTAGTAGGGCCGATGTGAATAAAGAGACCCCCCATCTGACACCTGCGTCTGACTCCTGATTTCATGCACCTCTTTCTGCCACAACAGTTTCTCCCATGCTGAAAGGTGGTGATCCCTCCATAGTAAAGGACGGGGCGGGTGGGGGGAATGGGGGAGGGGGCTTCTGGCCGAGGAGGAGCTGCTGCCTCTTTAGATGCACCCTCGTCCTTGTCGCCCTATGGTGGAGACACTTGTTCATTTGTGGTGGCTCCATCTGGTGGTGAGCCAAGAGAATTGCAGTTGAAAACACATGGCTCAATCTGGTGGCGAGCCAAAGGAACTGAGAATAAAAACATCTATGACCCCCTTCTGGTGGTCAATCGGGGGAACTGCAACTGATACCATCTTTGACTCCCCTTGGTGGAGAAAACGGGGTATTACAGTCATCAATTAGATGTTCCCTGAGTGATCGACTTTACCCAACATTGCCAATAAGAGAGGAACAATTCAGGAGGAGTTGCAGCACACATTACACCAAAGACGCCAGAGAATAGACAGCAAATCAGCTCACGAGAGTAAAAAACATGATGAGTCAGACTCACTTGAAGGTGTAGGAAAAGGAGAATGGCATGTTACAGGATTTGACACAGATGACTTCTCAGAAGATGATGAGTCCAGCTTTACTGAAGTCCCTGCTACAGTACATATACACCAGTACAACACATGACACAGTGCTAAAATTCGATCACGACAGCAACGGGGAGCTCATGTGGCCCCTCTAGTGTCTAACCCTAATTTTCCAGGACACATGATATACAAACCATATAGTCTGACTGACGTTCGATGCATTGCTGAAAAACTTCCTCCCGTTTCGTGTGGAGGTGCAGGATGAATGCAGGCTTTGTCAAGACACACCTCCGGTACAATACTCACAACAGGTGATATTATGTCAATTCTGAGTACTTGTTTGAATTTGGCTGATGATACTACAGTGGTAAATAGATCAGGACTTGACCAACACGCCACACACACCCATTGGGCACTGCCAAATCTTCTCAGCTTGGAAGCATCATGAGAAATATGTTCCCCATGCCAGTTAATTCACTGCATGGAATAGTTTTTACCATGAAACCTGATGAGGGAGTTAATGAGTTTATGACCGCAGCAGGCAGTGACCCTAGCCATTCACCCCTGCACATGCATGCCTATCGCACTGCAGTCTTACGTGGAGTCCCATCGTCTGTTTGCTCAGCCAGGGAATGCAATCCTGATTTACCTGGTGCAGATGATTCTAAATGATCATCTCATTTCTGCCACCACATGCATAAACCCATTGAAACTCAAAAGAAAGAGAGTGACACAGTTAGGGAGCTTGAAGTTAAACTGCTCAAAATGCAACTTCAGGAACACCCAGCAAAAAACGAATGACAAAAAGAAATCTAAAGATAAAAAACCAATCCAGGCTCCGCTGTTGCACCCTGATCCGCAGGTTTATATGGCTCCTCAGTTTCAGGTGAGAGGCAGAGGAAGAGGTAGGGGTCGCGGAAGGGGTCGAGGATATGGGCCTCAAGGGCCGGGGTGGAACGAGGTCTGCTATGACTGCGGCAGACCAGGTCATTATGCCAGAAACTGCAGAAACCAACGGCCCAGCCCCCATCCTTATGTGCCACAACCGCCCTGGCCCGCCACAGTCACCACAACAAGGCTTGCATCCTGTGCCTAATGGAGCCGCTGCTCCACCTCAGCAGCATCCTAACTGGGGCAATTACCCCCAACAACATGAAGCCCGAGAGACCGCGAGGGACTGGGGCTGGCAGACCCGTGCCTCAAGGTGGTGGTGAACGGCACATGCACTTCATTCATGGTGGACACTGGAGCTCATTATTCATCACTCACGTATATGCCGGAGGGAGTGACATTGTCACGATTCCATCCAGCTTACTGGTTTCTCTGGGACACCTACCACCCTGCCGTTGACCACACCAGTGCAAGTGAACATTGCCAACGAAGTACATCTTCATCGTTTTATTTATGCACCAAACTGTCCTTTGAACTTGTTAGGAAGAGATTTGCTCATTAAAACAGCACCGCTAATCAAGTGCTCTCATGAAGGAATACTTTTGACTTTTCCTAACGGGCAAGAGTACTTGTCCTCGTCTAAACAAGACTCAATGATGCCCCTTGTGGACATTGTTTATTATTTGGAAGAATCTACCGATCACATTGTGCACCCTGCAGACAAAGTGGCAGACATCTACTGGGCTGAACTTGACCCTAATGACTCAGGTTTTGTTGCAGGTATGCAGTCCTTCTTCTACTGGTTGCCCTGGCTCAAGGCCCTCCACCCTTACTCACCGCCCATTGATCCGTACCATTATACTCTCTATTATAATAAGAACAGTGACATAGTGTATCAACAAGATTTCGCCTCTGACTTACAAGACCACAGTTGGAACCTTGACATGCCAAAATTCTTCGCCGGCCCACAGGGCGCGGACTTCTCGGTTACTTTATCTGAGGAGCAGTTACCGTGGTTCATGATGTCTGAGACCTCTTACCCACATGTCACGATGGCCATTGCCGCCTCACATCAGGCTTAAGATCTGGGCCCTATGGTAAAATCAGCAATAGGTGCCACTGATTGGGCAGACACAACAATTCCACACGTTCGCTTTTCCCCATCCACTGGAGTTTATGAACTCCCAATTGTCATGCACTCCACATCCTTCTTGCAACATCATATCATCTCCCGACACCATGGTCGTGAGCAAGAGGATCACGATGACGCGTCTGACATGCTGGCCTCATTGCCAAATGATTTATGGTCTAATGGTTCTACAGATGTGGGACTTTGTCCTGATGCAGTCCCCGTAACCTTTGAAATGACCACGACTGATCCAATCTGTATTAGACAGTACCCAACCTCCCCTACGGGAGAAGAAGGCATTGCAGACACCATTGCTGGTCTGCTCCAGTCTGGAGTTCTGGTTGAGATTCCGCATTCTAGCTGGAATACTCCCATTTTGCCTGGCAAGAAGAAAAACACAGGAAAGTACATGGTTCATGATCTGCGTGCAATCAATCTGGCCGTTTCGACCACCACCATTCCAGTTCCCAATCCACATTCGGCATTATCACTACTAAAACCTGAACACAAATTCTTCTCGTGTGTGGCTCTTGCCAATGCTTTTTTCTGCATTCCTCTTGCATCTCATTTGCGCGAGATTTTCGCCTTCACATTCCACGGTGTCAGGTACTCCTACACCCCTTTGCCACAGGATTTTGTCCTCTCACCTGGACTGTTTAACACAGTGCTCAAAACCCTATTTGAGTCGTTTGTCGTACATAGACACAAAATAGAAATTTCTGTCTACACAAACATATTGCAACACATGATCATAAGGTAACTGTCTGCACCATGATATAATGAAACTGTCTGTATCAGCATCATGTGATGGCTGCTTGTTGCACGGAAACTTTGTATTAGCAAATCAGAAGCTTAGTTCAGTATGTGTAACCTTATAGGGGGCAAAATATAGGCCGATTTCTAAAATCTAAGTGTGTTCTCTCCAAAGTTTAAGAAAAGTTGGTCAGCGGATCACTTGTTGTTTTTTAGATATGTAAATATAAATGTACATGTAAATTGGTTCTCTAATTATTTATTAGATAGAACACAGTGTGTCGAGGCCGCTGGATCTTTCTCGTCTTTTCTCCTTGTTTTAAAGTGTGTCCCTCCTGGCTTTATTTATGTGAATAATCTTTGTGATAATTTGTCTGATGCTATGTCACATTTTTATGCTGATGATACAGTAATTTATTGTTCTTCAGCTTTAAAATCCCTTGAGCTCTTGCAGTCAGCCTTTGACATTATTCAGTCCAGTTTGACTCAGCTTAAGTTAGCGCTGATTGCAGTTAAAATAGCATTGAAAACAATGCTATTTTCAAATGGCAAGCAGCTTCCATCTCACCTTCCTAGGTTGTCAACTGTTCATGGGGTTGAAACTGAAATGGTCACATTTTATAAATACTAAGGCATCCTGATTGATGAGAACCTGTCTTTTAAATTGCCTATTGATAAACTTGTTTCGAAACGGAAAATTAAATTGTGTTTCTTTTTAGAAATAAATCATGTTTTTCTCTGCAAGTGAGAAAACATTTGATCACCACAACTTTTTTTTACCCATGTTGGACTATGGTGGCCTACTTTTTATGATTGCTCCCACTGTGCTTTGCGTTTTATGACTGGTTGCACCTATCGTGTATATACACTTGTAACGGAGTAGATTTATGCCTGTTAAATTATGGCAGAAAAAGGTGCAACACCGCCGCTTACTGGCGCAGTGGTTGGCGTGGGTACTGCACAGAGAAAGGAGGACTACACTGTGGTAAGACGTCCTCTTGCATGGTCCGGGATAATAATTATTTTCTTTAATGTTCCAGATGTTTACACTTTATATTTTACCGTGTCAAGTACTCACTGTGACCTATGCTAACAGTTTTGAGCAAGTACTGTGACTTATGAGACCGTAAAATCAGTTTAGAGACTTGTTAATAATGCTTAACTTGCTTAAATGTTTTCCCTCGTGTTAGGTATTATTCAGATTGTCCTGAGACTGTTGCTGTTGCTGACTTTCCCTCGCCACTGTGGTGTTGTATGCTGTGTTGCAGGTAAGATGTTGTGTGCTTTTTATGTAACCTTTCATGACATTTTTTTTGTATACCAGTCTGTGAGCAGCCTTTTTGATTGTTCAGATAAATGGCTGACATTTGTTATCTACTTCTGAATTCAATGTTAATGAGCTATTTTTGATTTTTATACTTACCTCATGGTAAATGTTGAATGTGTTCTTATAAGACAGTTCATGTCACATAATGGTTATGTGGGGATTTTTCACTTGTGATTTATAGAATAACAATATACACTATACAATCACACTAGGATGTACTTTTTTTTTTATTTCATATGAACAGGGTTCGGTATTTTTACTTTATTTTATTGTTAATTGCTGCACAGAGAAAGGAGCACTACACTGGGGTATTATTCAGATTGTCCCGAGACTGTTGCTGTTGCTGACTTTCCCTCACCACTGTGGTGCTGTATGCTGTGTTGCAGGAAAGAGCTATGATAAAACAGCCCCATAATCCACCTGGTCGTCGTCTGTGGTCTATAGAAGCGAGAGTAGTGTGGAGCTGCATCTCACAGATAGCTGTGACCCGTCACACACTGTTCCTTACTTGTTGTCACACGTTGTTCATCTCTTTACGTTCGTAGAGTCTGTCACTGGCTGACTTTCATTTATAAATCTACTCCTGAATTTCTGCCTCGATATTTGTGTTAACACATATGTAGAAACATCACCAATATAGCCTCCACTCTCAGGACATCATACAATTTTTTACTGCAGGTCCCAAGAGTCAGAACTGAATTAGGCAAAAAGGCTTTTTAATTTTGTGCTCCGTCTACCTGGAATGATGTGCAGAAGGACTTAAATTTGACACATCTCATAACTCTAGAGGAATTCAAAACAATTTTAAGGACAGGACAATTTGTAATTGCTTTGTATAACCATGTAGTCCTAGTGTCTTGTGTAGTGTATGACCGTATTTTATCTGTGTCTTGTGTGTTTTGCTGTAACTGTTTTTTGCTAAAGAGAGTTTTTAAATCTCAGTGAGTTTTCTTACCTGGTTAAATAAAGGATCTATCTATCTATAAAGTGTTAATATTGTGGCAACGGCTACAAATACAACAAAACTGAAGTGGGTCAGAGAATGTCAGCTGAGTACCCATCTTTAATCGGGTCCAGGGGAGGATCTTGCATTCGAACATGTAAAAGAATGTGGCCAGATATATTCCAGACATTTGTTGTTTGAGTGATTGATCCTAGGAAGCATTGAGATCACATTTGGGTGAGTAGGCACCTGTACATTCAGAACCAATGGAAATATGGGGTCTGAGCTGTGCAAGCGTACTGTGACAATGACAAATAAAGCTGCTTCTTTTTCAATGTTGAAAAAGAGGCTCTAGAAGGACACCTCCCCCCTCTGATATTCTGGGTCTGACCATAACCATAACTTTTAACTTTTAAGTTACAGACACACTGATGATTTCAAATTATCTCAACCATCCACTGTGGGTATTAATAGACCCCAAAATCGACTCCTGTGTGTAGATAAAAGCATAACAGTTATCCCCAGAGAGAAGAACAGGTTACAGAGGAAAAACACAACCAACTGCAGATTTTTGTGTTTTGCTATTGCTCTAGTGCATTAAATCCAACAAATGCAACACCTGAAAAGTACAATAACTGAGTAGAAGTCCGTAGTTTAATGGTTGCATGTACTGTTATCTTAGTTAGTTTTGGAGGCATGTTAGAACACTGAGAGCTGAGACCTACCTGGCTAGCTTCAAGCGTTCCCACAAAATTAAAAATTAAATCATGGATACCATGATGAGCATACATCTGGGAAGGAAGAGGGAAACAACTATGAACATTTTAGTTATCACCACACCATCCCGAAGAAATATGACCAATTATGTTTGAATAGATGAGAGTTAACACAGATGTATATTCTCTCTCTCTGACAATCAATAGTTGCATCAGTGTTTTGTTTTTTTCATAGCTATTTTTCATAGCTTGGTACATATGTTTTAGAAACAAACTTGAGTTCTTCTTTACTGAAACTAGTCATTTATTTTGATCTAAAATCAACAAGTGAAGTTACCTCCACAGCCTGTTTCAGAAGAGTCATCTGAAGCTCCTGCTTTGTCAGGAGTTTCTGTAGAGGAAAAAACATCTTTCAGAGCATTCAATGCACAATATGCAGTATGATCCTTGCATTACTGTGATTAGACAGAAACATAAATGAAGCTATGGCTGGTCAGTTACGTCACAGAAGTTTTTCTTTGATTCTGGAGGGTCTAACAAGACATTCTGACCGTCCTTTGGAGTCATACGTGATTCATATACATTCTGATACTGCCTGCGTCCAGGTCCACACCCAAATCATTCAGAGGGCACAGCTGAAGATATGGCTTTTAGAGACTCCTGAGGCAAGACTGGATCATTCTTCAAAAGTGACATATACACATGCACCCTATTCTAATTCATCAAGACATTTACAGATAACTTCTTCAAGACGAGGCTTATTTTAAAAGTTGAGAAACTGCCAACTGTAGCATAATATTAAGCAATGGCCAGGTGTGTGACTAATTAATGATAAATAAGTCCATATATGTATCCTTTATTTGCTATTTCAGTAAAGTCTGTGTTCTGCTTTCCATATTTACACTCTGTTTCATTGTTGGTCAACTTGATGCAGTACCTATCTAACTGCAGAGAATTACCTGGTTATTGCACAATATGATCATGTAACAATTACAAAGCCAAACAATAATGTCAGTGTTTTCAAATTGTGCTGTGCTGACAGAGCTGTGATGTCATCCAATCATTTGTCTAGGTATTTGTCCATGTAAAAATATGTCCACCAGCTTGTTTTTGTCACTGACAGGTGAAAGTTACCATTGTTATAGAGTTAATTTTTAAGTACATAGACTATTTAGTACCTGACAAGACTACAGTTAAGATTCCTACAATAATGGATCTTAGTCAGGGAAGTTCCATTTCACTGTGCACACCTTTCCTTAGGGGGACTCAAGGAAGAATAGGTCCTTTGCAACCCCTTACTGATCTCAAGAGGCAACAAATGAGGCATCATGTGGTGTGTTGTAATATAATATAATGTTATGTGATGTAATTTCCCTATCTCCTTTGCTTCTGTAATACAACAAATTTTGCCATTGTGTAACTAATAAATTATTTCCATATTCAGTTAGACCTGAAAGATGGGGTGTAGAGAAAGGCCCAGAGATTGTAATAATAGCAGAATTACTGGCAATCCCAAAATTCAAGTATGGTCATTTTCTGGATGGAAATGATTCTTTAAACAAATCATCATGGCAAATAGATAATGAGGTACTGGGGTTTCACAGAATGCCTGTCATGTCACTCAAATGAAGACTACATTTGGCATGCTGACCAAATACATAAATAATTTAAAAAAGATTGACTTTTCCACGACTCCTGCTCCTGAAAGTGATCCAGTCAGAACTATTTCCATTACCTCCAGTATACTCCACTGAATTACGCTTAGGTCAGAGTCAACCTGTAGGTTTTTACTCACCAGGCGAGAGTCTCTCAGCAGACACTGGAGACATTTTGTGTAGAGACTGTTCACTGAGTCCTGAGCAAGGATAAAACAGGAAACCTGTCAGTACTGTAAGGACGTTCTCATTACTCAGCACAACCTTTTCTCCTCTATCAACTGTATTTTTGTTATTTAACTCTATTTTTTTGTTTATACACTGCTATCAAAAGGGGAATGCATAAATGCAAAACCATGTAAAAACGTCTTTTGTGAAAGCTGACACTGCATTACTGCCTGCTAAAATGACAGGCATAATAATTAAGCTTCTTATATCTATAGTGTTTATCAATTATTGATGAACACAAAAGATGAAGAATGTAAGAAAAATGTTGTTTTTACTCTACAGGTTGGCAAAAGGTAACACTAGCCACAACATACGAGGTATCAGTGAGAGCTAAAAATAAAGGAGTGTGTTGTGCAATTTTGTGTACACGTGGCATCCACTGTACTACTGTTCATCCTGGGAGAGGGATCCCTCACGTGTCTCTCCATGAGGTTTCTGCGTTTTTCCCTTGTTAAAGGGGATTTTTAGCAGTTTCTCCTCACCCTTGCTGAGGGTGTAGGTCAGAGGATGTTACATCCTGTACAGATTGTTAAAGCCCTATGAGGCAAATTGTAATTTGTGAAAATAAATTTTGATTGAATTGGACTGAAAATTTGTGAATGGCTGTCTGTCAAATAGAAGCATCAATTGAAATAAACTACCAAATGTCAACTGGCTCCTCAAAGAGTTAACTTGGAGAAAACCCATGAGACTTGCTTGTTAAATGAAGGAAATACAAAGAAATACAACCTAAGACAGAAACATTAAGCTGAAAAAGATAAAGAAAATAACAGCAAGTTGAAAAGGGGTGTTAAAAAAGGGAAAATATGAGGAGGATAAAAAGAATGGAATTCATCATACTATGTGATGCTGGAGTCCCTTCCCTCCCTGTTCCTTGAAGGTCTGACAGAAGCTGTGGATCAACTTGTCCAGTTTCTGGGCATGATGGCCCAGAAACTCCCTGACATCCTCGATGCTCTTCAGGCAGTAAGGGAGTGGCAGGATGAGCTCAGCGGGACGTATGTCCACCTCGAAGGGCCGAGAGATGCACAGGATGCTGTAGCTCTGCTCTTGGTCATTGTAAAAGGTTTCCTCAAACAGGATTGTTACAGATGCTGGAGCTGGGAAATCAGATCCCAGCAGGACCTGCTGGTCCTGGATCTTGACCTCCTGAAATAAATAATAAGACCAACAGGTACAGCTAAGTATTTAACAGCACAATAAATGTGTGTGTGTGTGTGTGTGTGTATCACTCAATCAATCAATCAAATTTTATTTGTATAGCCCATATTCACAAACTGCAATTTGCCTCATAGGGCTTTAACAAAGGGTACAGGGTGTGACATCCTCTGACCTACACTCTCAACAAGGGTGAGCAGACAGAGGAAGAGAAGGATAAGGTCTAAATGTCCCCCGACAGTCTACGCCTATGGCAGCTTAATTAAGAGCTGATCAAAGATGGACCTCGACCAGCCCTAACTATAAGCTTTGTCAAAAAGGAACGTTTTAAGTCTGCTCTTAAATACAGAGAGGGTGTCCGCCTCCCTGACTGAAGCGTATAGATGATTCCACAGCAGAGAAGCTTCATAGCTGAAGGCTCTGGCTCCTAGTCTGCTTCTATGGATTTTTGGAAGTGTAAATAAACCTGCATTCTGAGAGTGGAGTGCTCTAGTAGGATGATATGGGATTATTAAATTTTGTAGGTACGTTGGTGCCATACCATTTTGAGCTTTGTATGTAAGTAGAATGATTTTGAATTCAATTCTAAATTTCATAGGGAGCCAGTGCAGTGAAGCAAATATGGGGGAGATATGATCTCGTCTCTAGGTTCTGGTCAATACACATGCAGCAGCATTTTGAACAAACTGCAGGGTCTTTAAGGACTTACTGCTGCAGCCTGATAGTAATGAGTTACAGTTGTCAAGATCCCCCCACTGGGGAGATCTGATCACAACTTGGTTAAGTTGACTCCCAAGTATGTTCCTCTTGTGAGAAGGGAGCCTGTGCACACCAGGACGGTGAGGAGGTGGACACAGGAGGCTGCTGACGCACTTCAGGACTGCTTTGAGACAACAAACTGGGATGTCCTCTGCAATCCACATGGGGAGGACATCAACAACATGACCGACTGCATCAAAGAGTATGTTAAATTCTGTGAGGACACTGCCTTGCCAGCACGGACTGTGCGCTGCTTCCCCAACAACAAGCCCTGGATCACCAGTGACCGGAAGGCACTCCTGAACAAGAAGAGGGCCTTCGGGTCTGGAGATAGAAAGAAGCCGCAGTGAGTCCAGCATGAACTCAGAGAGATGCTGAGGACATGCAAGGACACTTACAGGAAGAAGCTGGAGGCACAACTCCAGCAGAACAGTGTGAGGGATGTGTGGACGGGAATGAGGACCATCACAGGGATGAAGGGGGGGCAGGCAGACAGCAGGGAGCCTGGACAGAGCAAACCAGTTCAATCTATTCTTCAATAGGTTTAGATCACCCCTGTTGTTCCCCCACCATCATCATCACCTCCAGCCCCCCATACACTCACACCCTACCCTTGGCTTTCTCCTGTAAAGCGCCGCACTATCTGCCCCCTCCCCTCCACCTCCTCTGAAGACGACTGCACCATCCCCCGCCCAACAGTGACTACAGGCCAGGTGAGGAGGCAGCTGGAAAGACTCAACCAGCGAAAGGCTGCAGGTCCTGATGGCATCACCCCTAGGATCCTGAAGACCTGTGCCAGCCAGCTTGCTCCCATACTAAGACATCTGTACAACCTGAGCCTGAGTCAGGAGAAGGTTCCACTGCTGTGGAAGTCGTCCTGCCTGGTCCCAGTTCCTAAGACGTCGATGCCCTCTGAACCAGCAGACTACAGACCAGTCGCTCACATTGCATGTGATTAAGGTCCTGGAGAGACTGGTCTTGGCCCAGCTGAGGCCACAGGTGAAGACGTTTCTGGACCCAGTATACTCCACTGAATTATGCTTAGGTCAGAGTCAACCTGTAGGTTTTTACTCACCAGGCGAGAGTCTCTCAGCAGACACTGGAGACATTTTGTGTAGAGACTGTTCACTGAGTCCTGAGCAAGGATAAGACAGGAAACCTGTCAGTACTGTAAGGACGTTCTCATTACTCAGCACAACCTTTTCTCCTCTATCAACTGTATTTTTGTTATTTAACTCTATTTTTTTGTTTATACACTGCTATCAAAAGGGGAATGGATAAATGCAAAACCATGTAAAAACGACTTTTGTGAAAGCTGACACTGCATTACTGCCTGCTAAAATGACAGGCATAATAATTATGCTTCTTATATCTATAGTGTTTATCAATTATTGATGAACACAAAAGATGAAGAATGTAAGAAAAATGTTGTTTTTACTCTACAGGTTGGCAAAAGGTAACACTAGCCACAACATACGAGGTATCAGTGAGAGCTAAAAATAAAGGAATGTGTTGTGCAATTTTGTGTACACGTGGCATCCACTGTACTAATGTTCATCCTGGGAGAGGGATCCCTCACGTGTCTCTCCATGAGGTTTCTGCGTTTTTCCCTTGTTAAAGGGGATTTTTAGCAGTTTCTCCTCACCCTTGCTGAGGGTGTAGGTCAGAGGATGTTACATCCTGTACAGATTGTTAAAGCCCTATGAGGCAAATTGTAATTTGTGAAAATAAATTTTGATTGAATTGGACTGAAAATTTGTGAATGGCTGTCTGTCAAATAGAAGCATCAATTGAAATAAACTACCAAATGTCAACTGGCTCCTCAAAGAGTTAACTTGGAGAAAACCCATGAGACTTGCTTGTTAAATGAAGGAAATACAAAGAAATACAACCTAAGACAGAAACATTAAGCTGAGAAAGATAAAGAAAATAACAGCAAGTTGAAAAGGGGTGTTAAAAAAGGGAAAATATGAGGAGGATAAAAAGAATGGAATTCATCATACTATGTGATGTTGGAGTCCCTTTCCTCCCTGTTCCTTGAAGGTCTGACAGAAGCTCTGGATCAACTTGTCCAGTTTCTGGGCATGATGAGGCCACAGGTGAAGACGTTTCTGGACCCTTTACAGTTTGCCTATCAGCCCCATTAAGGAGTTGACGATGCTGTCATCTACCTGCTGCAACAAGCTCACAAGGGTGAGAAGCTGCGGGTGATGGGTGTCGACGGCTCAATGATCTCCTGGATTACTGACTACCTGACGGGCAGGCCACAGTTTGTCCGTCTGGGCAGTGTCCTGTCTGATGTGGTGGTCAGTGATATAGGAGCTCCACAGGGGACTGTGCGCTCTCCTTTCCTCTCTACCTTATACACCACTGACCTTCAATACAACTCTGAGTCATGTCATCTGCAGAAGTTTTCTGATGACGCAGCTGTTGTTGGGTGTATAAGAGATGGAGGGGAGGGTGAGTACAGGGCACTGATAGACAACTTTGTGGAGTGGACTGAACAAAATCACCTGAGGCTTAACGTCAGAGAGATGGTGATTGACTTCCGGAAGGAGAGGACGCCTTCATAGCCACTGCGGAAACACTTGGAAACAGACTGGATTGGAAATCCAACACAGAGGCTGTATACAAAAAGGGAATGAGCAGATTCTATTTCCTGAGGAAGCTTGAATCCTTCAGCGTGTGCAGCAAGATGCTGGAGATCTTCTACCAGTCTGTTGTTGCCAGTGCCATCTTCTTTGCTGCTGTATGCTGGGGAAGCAGCATCAGAGCCAGCGATACCAGCAGACTTGATAAGATCATCAGGAAGGCTGGCTCTGTAGTGGGTTTCAGGCTGGAGCCTTTTGAAACCGTGGTGGAGAGGAGGACACTCAATAAACTGCTATCCATCATGGACAATGAGGAGCACCCTCTCCACCACACACTGGACAGACAGCGGAGAACCTTCTCTAACAGACTGTTACAGCTCCGATGTCGAAGGGACAGATACAGGAAATCTTTCCTGCCGCATGCCATTGCACTGTACAATAAGACCTCACCCTGATGTGTAAACTCTGCTGTATTACATATAATGCATCTTCATTTCACTACACCTTACTGGTTATTATGTTTATTATTATCATCTCATTTCACTGCACCTTACTGTTTATTATCATCTTCATCACAGCACCTTACTGTTAATTTGCATCTTCAGTCCATTGCACCTGACTGTTATTTGCACTATTAGTTATTTATCACCAACCTAATTATTTGTTGTACATACTTCATATATATATATATCGCTTTTCTTTTTATGTTCTGATATTGTTAATAATAGTAATATTGTTCTAGGTTTTTTTTTCTTCTTTCCATGCCCTGCTGTTGCTGCACTGTAATTTCCCAGTCTGGGATCAATAAAGTAAATCTATCTATCTATCTATCTATCTATCTATCTATCTATCTATCTATCTATCTATCTATCTATCTATCTATTTAACAATTTTTCAACATTGATGCCAAATGTAAGAACTAAGTCAAGGGTGTGGTTAAAGCAGTGGGTTGGTTGGTTAACACATTGACTGAAACCAACTGAGTCAAATACTGAATTAAATGCAGCAGTTAGGCTGTCACTTTCTGTGTCCACATGAATATTAAAGTCACCTACTATAATGACTTTGTCTGTTTTAAGGACTAAATTAGATAAAAACTCTGAGAATTCTGTTAAGAACTCAGAATAAGGCCCAGGAGCAATAGAACTGGCTGTAATGTTTTCCATGCTGGCTGGGATAGACTGAGGACAAGGCTTTCAAATTAGTTGTAGTTAAGTTTGGGTTTGGGAGTAATTGATAAATTTGAGTTATAGATGGCTACAACACCACCTCCACGGCCAGAGCCACGGGGGATGTGAGTATTTATATGACTCGGAGGAGTGGATTCATTTAGGCTGACATATTCATCAGGATGCCGCCAGGTTTCAGTGAAAGACAGGAGATCAATGTTATGATCTGAGATTAATTCATTCACTAAAGCAGCCTTAGATGACAGTGATGTTTTTTCATGTGTTATGTGTTCTTTTGTCAGATTTTCCTGTTTGTTTCCTCTGTTTATTTTCAGTTTGAATAATCTAGTGGGGCGGGGGGCAGACACAGTCTCTATGGGATTGTTGGAGGTTGACAAATCCAAAGTCAGCGCAGAGAAGTGTGTAAGACTACAACTCTGCCTCCTTGTCCCGCCTCTGATCTGTCATGGGAAACTAATAAAAATCTCTAATACTATGAGAAAGGAGCGAGGCTCCAGCCAATATGGGATGGATGCCGTCTCTCCTGACGAGACCAGGTTTTCCCCAGAACATTTGCCAATTGTTGACAAGCCCACATCATTAGCGGGACACCACCTCGACAACCAGCAGTTGAATGACAACATGCGGCTATACATGTTGTCGCTAGATAAATTAGGCAGGGGTCCAGAGAACACTAGGAGTCCGACATTGTCTTTGCGTATTTACACACCGACTCCACATTAACCTTAGTGACTTCTGACGGTTGGAGCCGAGAGTCGCTGCTGCCGACGTGTATTACAATCTTACGGTATTTACGTTTAGGCTTAGCCAGCAGTTTCGATTTAGATTAAATGTTGCCCACTCTGGCCCCAGGCAAGCAATCGACTACGGTCGCTGGTGTCGCTAATTTCACGTTTCTCAAAATAGCCAATGATCAGAGTGTGTTCCTCAGCGGGTGTGTCGCTGAGTGGAGAAAACTTATTGGAAACATGAGTTGGAGTGTCCCGACCAGCAGGCTTAGCTTTAGCACTTTGCCTCCTGCAGACAGTCACCCAGCCACCCTGAGTTCCCGGCTGCACAGGGGCTGTCGGGAGACTGCTAGCAGGTGTAACAATAGAATTGTTGTTAGGAACCTTTGTTTAGTTCAGTTGGACACACGGACATGTTTTGGAAGTGACACCGCCAGATTTACCGGGCAAGCTGAATGTAGCGTGCTGAAGTTTAACAAAGTCTGTAACCCAGCAGGATTAAGCAGTCAGAAAGTGTGCACTTCTTGAGAGGTAGTAAGAGACTTTAACATGGTGGCAGCCGAAGAGGACTCGGTCCGAGTCTGTACAAGTTTTCTCCAGTCGGAAAAGAGTTACTTGATGCTAGTTTTAGCCGCTAGCGTGAGACTGCCATGTGACGGCTTCATTGCCATGGAGGGACTGAAGCTGCCACAAAAGCTGCGTTTGGACTCCAGCTACCTTTCTAAAACGTGGAAGAATTGGAGCGATGAGTTTGCTCTCTATGTGGATCTGGCGATGGCCGAGGCTGATGATAAACAGAAGGTGAAACTGTTCAGCTATTTTGTCGACGAGAGCGGCAGAGAACTTTTGGATACCCTGATGGGCGACACAGCTAAGGATGCATGGAAAATAGAGGACATCATTACAAAGTTTGATGATCACTGCAACCCCAGTGTGAATGAGATTGTGGAACGCGATCATTTATTAAAGAAGAACCAGGGTGCCAGTGAAAATATAGACAGTTATGTCACAGAACTGAGACTGCTGGCGAAAACATGCAACTTTGGGACTTTGAGAGACGTGATAGGATTGTGTGTGGTGGCAGCAAAGCAAGTATGAGAGAGAGACTGTTGCGGGAGAAAAACCTGACACTGGACATGTATTTGCAGCTGTGCAGAGCTGCGGAGCTCTCTGAGGAGAACGTTTAAACCATCACTGGACCAATGGTAGAGGAGGTGAATGCTGTTCAAGGAGCGCAGTACCAGAGGAAAACACAGTGCAGTGTAAATTCACATGAAAAAAATAAACAGAAATGTCTGGGAATGTTTGGGAAGATGTGCGTTAAGTGTGGCAGAGAGAACCACTTTGCAGCAAAATGTAAAGCTAAACTGGATCAAAGGTGGAAGAAAAATGTGAGTACTGTAGCAACAGAATATGTGAGTGATGAATACGAAGACATAACATGTATCACTGAGACAGTGGATGCAGTGGAGACAGACTCGTGCAAAGGGGTGGAAGCTGAGAGAGTAAAGGATGGAAAAGAGAATGACACAGTTAAAGAGGACACTCAGCTCCTCTATGGTGGCATGCTACTAGACAAAGGCCTGGTTAAATTCCAGATAAACTGTGGTGCTAATTGTAACATTGTTCCCATTAGCATGCTGAATCCAGACGTCAAGCTAGAACACACGAACAGTGTACTGGTTATGTACAACAAAAGCAAGTTGAGGCCATTGGGGAAATGTAAAATCAAAATAAGAAATCACAAATAACATCGCTTGGAGTTTCAAGTGGTAAATGCGGACGGCCCAGTGCCTCTCCTGGGCAGGAGAGCCAGTGAGGCAATGAGACTGATTAAAGTGCATGAAAATATCATGACAATAGACAGTATAGTCATAATGGAAAATTAAAGCTGCAAGCAGCAATGACCGGGCCCGAGCATGTGGGCATGTCGGGGTATGCGCTGGACTGTGAAATGTAGGGCTGCAACGATTAGTCGCCGTCGTCGACGACGTCGACTATTAAATATCGTCGACAAGAAATTTTGTCGTCGTCTAGTCGTATATTTTTTTAAGCAACGTGATGAACGCCATTCAATTCATTAGAATACATGCAAATAAAGTTGCAATGCGCCACCGGAAAAGTAAGGGGTTATAGCCTGCACCACCTGCGTCCATATTGAACTAAACACTGAAGAAGTTCAATAGCAGTAGCAAAGTCGATGCAGTAGCAACGATGGCTGAAGCAGAGTCGCATAGTGATGTTAGCGTGAGATCGCGAATGTTTAAAGTCTGGGAGTATCGTCGGGAAAATAAACACGTCACGTGCACTATCGGGAGCCGCCGCCGACCGTCATGTTACGGTGCTAAAACTGTGTTTCACCTTTTCACGTGTCTGAGGAACACCCGGAG
>JAFBJQ010000063.1:42579-53380 GCA_016785345.1 Trinectes maculatus
TACAGCAGCCCTCTTTATTGGTAACGTTTCTCAAATACAACCTGGTCACTGTCGGCCGCAACCACGCCAACAACAACAGAACAACAAAACTTCCTTATTTATTACACACGGCTCTCTCCACCAACCAGCATTCACAGACTGTGGGACATCACAGAACTCTCACAATAACACTGAACATTAGTGCAGGATCGCTACAATACTATTATATGCATCACTTGTGGACACATTGCCTCTAATACACATAAAGATACACTGCTTTTCAATGAAATCCAATTAATACCCAACTTTGTTAAAAACGGGAAACGTAGCAAATAAATAATCGATAATCGTTGACTAATCGAAAAATTAGATTATAGATTAGTCGACTACAAAAATAATCATTAGTTGCAGCCCTAGTGAAATGTTAAAAGTGCCGTTTCCAACCAGCAGCAGGTAGCACTGTGGGTGGGTGTCACTATGACAATATGTATGTGTTCAGGCCGGGTCAAGCGTCCATTCGATGACGTTTGGTCAGGATTGGACAATGTTTGCACAAGTTATAAGTGACTTTGTGTTTTGTGGCTAACAGTGGCGAGTCGGCCAAGTTTGAGGCGTCGCCACCGCCAGACTGCTCAGAAGTTGAAAAATCTTTCGCCAACTTTTAATCCCCTATGTCTGAAAAGTCACCTGGCCATGTTTCAAGCCGTTAGCATTAAATCTGGAGGAGAAGTTAAATCATTCGCGCGGTGTGGAAATGGGCAGAAATGGTGCCAATTTGCATCTTCCACTCAAAATGGCCGACTTCCTGTGGACCTGGCACCATGGCGTCAATAGGCTTTTTTGTGCGTCTGGGTATGACCAAGACGTGTAGCGAGTTTCGTCAGGCTAAGCCAAAGTAACCCCAATGCGGAGGCGTGTTTTCAATGTCTAGGGGGCGCTACAGAGGCATTTTGCGATGCAAATGAAAACCATGGCTCAATTGCGCCGTTTCATGCCACGCCTGATGTCTCTGGCGAATTTCATGACTTTTTGAACAAGTTTGGTAAACAACAACAACAACAATAATAATAACAATAATAATAATAATAGTAATAATAATAACTCCTTCAGAAACAACAGGGCCTTCGTTGTTCCAGCTCGGGCCCTAATAACTGCTTCAGAAACAATATGGCCTCCGCTGTTCCAGCTCGGGCCCTAATAACTCCTTCAGAAACAATAGGGCCTTCGCTGTTCCAGCTCGGGCCCTAATAATAACTCCTTCAGAAACAATATGGCCTTCACTGTTCCAGCTCGGGCCCTGATAATAACTGCTTCAGAAACAATAAGGCCTTCGCTGTTCCAGCTCGGGCCCTAATAAACTCTTATTTAAATTCATAATAGGGTTTTGTCGATGGATGATATCATTGTCCATCGCGATTTTTCACTAACATTGCGATGGGAAACCAACATTGCGATACCACGCCCCCCGAAGCTGGTCAAGCATGCATTAATTACAGTCTGCGCTGCTAAACGTTGTTAAGCCTCGCAGAGATTTCCCTGTTGCAATTGTGAACATAGGATCATTTACAACATCATACAGTCAATTTGAATTGTAGACAGGGAACAACCAATAACTCCGGGTTAATGATTACGTGCGCACGGAGCTCATCCAGAACACATCGGAGTTGGTCGAACCTGGTTTCATCGGATTGTTGCGCAAGCTCACCAGACCTCAGCCTTCAGACTTCTCAGAGTGAGTGAACCCAGCGTCAGAGGCGTCAGCCAGCCCTCCACACACATACACATACACACAGAGACACACACGGCTCTCAGTGTTGTGTGTTGGCTAAGAGGACAGGACACATATGACGTATTAGACACGATTAAACACAACTTATCCACCAGTGACATCACAGAGAGACTCCCTGTGATTCCCGTTTGCAGCTGATCACACATGAACGCACGTTCTCTCTCTCTCTCTCTCCACGGTCTCAAATGTTTACTTGTAGACATCAATTTCCAGTGAAGGAGACATCGCCCCATCCCTCGTCCATAAGCGCTGTGTTTGGACAGTGACACCATTTTTGTATTTTTTCCTTTGTACACCAACACAACGGGTGTGAAACGAAGAGAAGTTGAAGTGTAGACTTTCAGCTTTAATTCAAGTCGTTCAACAAAAATATTGCATTCATTGTTTAGAAATTACAGTTTTTACACAGTCTATATATACGGATTTTATTAGTACCTGGAGGAAAAATACTTTGCAGTCAATGACTGCCTGATGTCTGGAACCCTTGGACACTACCGAACTCTTCCTCCTATGAGATGCTTTATCAGCCCTTTACTGCAGCCTCCTTCAGTTGCTGCAGGTGTGTGGGTCTTTCTGCCTTCAGTTTTGTCTTAAGTACGTGAAAAGCATGCTCAATTAGGTTGAGGTCAGGTGACTGACTTAGCCATTGAAGAATATTTGATTTCTTTCCCTTGAAGAACTTTTGTGTTGCTTCGCAGTATGTTTTGGGTAATTATCCATTTGCACTGTTAAGCACCATCTTATCAAGTTTGCAGCATTTGGTTGAATAGGAGCAGAAAGTATAGCCCTACACACTTCAGAATTCATCCTGCTACTTTTATCTGCAGTCACATCATCAATAAACAGAGTGACCTCGTTCCACTTCCACTGTGCCCATGCCATAACACTTCCTCCACAATGTTTGACAGATGATGTGGTATGCTTCGGATCATGAGCCGTTCCTTTCCCTCTACATACTTTTCTTTTCCCATCATTCTGGTACAATCTTGGATTAATCTGTCCAAAAAATCTTCTGCCAGAACAGGCCCGGCTTCTTAAGACGTTTTCTGGTCCAATCTGGCCTTCTTATTCTTGAGCATTACTAGTGGTTTGCACCTTGTCGTAAACCCTCTGTATTTATATTTACGAAGGTGTCTCTTGATTGTTGGCTTTGACAATGATATGCCTACCTCCCTGAGAGTGTTCTTGACTTGGCTAGATGATGTAAAAGGGGTTTGCTTCACCAAGGAAATAATTCTCCGATCCACTTTAGTTGTCTTCTGTGGTCTTCCAGGCCTTTTGGTGAGCTTGCCAGGGTATTCCTTCTTTTTAAGAATGTACCAAATTGTTGATTTGGCCACTCCTAACATTACTGCTATCTGTCGAATAGGTCTGTTTTGTTTTTCAGCCTAATGATGGCCTCTTTCACTTGCATAGACACCTTTTTGGACCGCATGCTGAGAGTTCCAATGAAAAGCTACCAAATGCAAATTCAACATTTGGAACCAACACCAGACCTTTTATCTGCTTAGTTTGTCATAGAATAATTAGGGAATAGGCCACACCTTGCCAAGAAACTGATTGTCAGTCAATTGTCAAATTACCTTTGCGCCTCTAAAAATGGAGGACTATGTATAACAATTGCTGTAATTAAATCCCTTGAATTAAAGCTGAAAGTCTACACTTCAATTGCATATTGATTTCTTCATTTCAAATCTGTTGTGATGTACAGAGGAAAAAATACAAATATTGTGTCACTGGCCAAATACATACCTAACTGTATGTGGGAGGGCTACTGTGCTTTGTGGGCTTGGCCCTTAGAACACTTAGCATACAGAGACACCTGTAATGTCCGAAGAAAAGTGCCTCTGACAAGATCAAGACCACTCATATGAACTGTTCAAACATAGATTTACCTCATTAATTGATACCCTGGGCATGTATAAAACTTATAAAAACTTAACAATGTGATATAATTAATTCAAAAGACAAACAAGCATAATTGGTCCCATTTAATTAAAATGACTCCACTGTGTTAAGTTGTGTAAGTTCCAGGTCTCTGCTGTCTTAATAGAAACACTGCTGCTGTGTGCTGGCTCAGTGACATAAATGATAATGTGATTAATTGCAGTTATTGCAAGACAAAATGTCAAACAAGGTTTTGTTTGTAATCCTGTCCTTGAAGCATCTGCTGCTGCTTTCATAATCTAATGTGTTTCATGATGTGTCATTCTATATTTGTCATTAAAATTCTTTCCTGCTGATCTTTTGGACTCAGTGTGGATAGGAGGCAAACCTTTCCATCCACAGTTTCGTATCCGTTCACAACAGGCTGTAGGACATAGCTGTCGAACTGTGAGTCTGAATAGCTGCTGATGGTCAAACTACCACAACAGGGAACAAGGACCTGCAGGAAAAATGTAACATGGGACAAAACATAATGTTACTTTTACCAGCAGTTTTAAACCATCTACAATAAAGAACTACATTTACATATACATATATATACATATACAGTGATGGCCAAAATTATTATAACATTTGCCAGGTTTCAGTTGTTTTGTTGAATTGGCCATTAAAACAACCATAAAGTGAAATGAAATACCTATAGTCATCATTATGGTCTATAAACCATAGAATAGAGCCAGGCTGATACAGGCTGTTACACTGACGACATAAAGTATCTCACAAAAGTGAGTATACCCCACACACTTCTGCAAATGTGTTGTTATATCTTTTCATGTACAACACTATAGACATGAAACTTGGATATAACTTAGAGTCATATTTTGAGAAACACTGCCTTAACCCTCTTGGGCATGTAATTCTGGTGCTACGCAAGTGGTAGCCTGTTACAGCAGCTCCTGCTCCCAGTTGAGCTTTTTTTCCTCTTTGTTTGTCTTTAATATTACTTTTTATTACTTTCTTTACTTTGTTGTGTTCTGTATCGACCAGTGCATCATGGAGAACAAAATCGCTGTGTTTGTTCTGGTCTTTCTTTTACTTTTTTCATTGTTTTCGTCTGTGTCGGGGGATACTGGACGCAGCCACGGTCCTATTGTTTACAGTAAGGACCAGCTGTTAGCGATCCGTAGCACCACGGTGCTGCATCCCCCTGAGAGACCCGACGTCCCCCGCGAGCTGAGGAGGAGGAGACGAGGATGCCGTGTTGGAACTGTGTGCCACATCAGGAAAAGGAGACACCGACACGTCCTCCCGTCCATCGTCATGGGAAACGTAAGGTCTCTTCCCGATAAGATGGACGAGTTAGCGGCGCTGACCCGGCACCAGTGGGAATACAGGGAGTGCAGCATCATGATGTTTATGGAGACCTGGATGACTGCGCTCACTCCGGACAAAGAGGCGGAGCTGCCCGGCTTCAAACTGGTGCGGGCGGACAGGACGAGAGAGAGCGGTAAGAGGAAAGGAGGAGGACTGGCAGTGTATATGAATGATAGATAGATAGAACTCTGCTGCCGGGACATTGACCTGTTGGCCATTGAGTATGCAGTATGAGACCATATTACCTGCCGCTGGAATTCTCGCATGTTATCACGATAACTGCGTATGATCTCCCCTCTGCTAACGGTGATGCAGCCAGTGATGTCCTCCACTCTGTCACAAGCAGGCTGCAGACAGACCACCCTCAGGCACTCCTTCCCCCGTCATCCACTCTGCTCACATTCACCCAATATGTTTCATGCTGCACCAGAGACAATAAAACCCTGGACTTGTGTTATGCCAATACCAAGGAGGCATACATTTCATCAACCCTCCGCCACCTGGGAAGATCTGACTACACCCTGGTTCATCACTGACAGTCTGACACACTGCGTTTCAGACAAATTCTGTGAGGATAACACTGTAACCACCACAACTGTACAGTGTTTCCCAAACAACAAACCATGGATCAACAGTGACATCAAGGCCCTCCTTAAGGAGAAGAAGAGGGTCTTCAAGTCAGGAGACAGAGATGAGCTGAGGGCTGTGCAGAAGGAGCTGAAACAGAAGATCAGGGAGGGGAAGAACACCTACAGGAGGAAGGTGGAGGACCAGCTACAGCAAAAGGACGTCTGCGGTCTTTGGAGGGGCCTGAAAACCATCTCCGTCCATGGGGGGGTCTCACTCCCGAGCTATGGGGGACCACGAGTGGGCAACTGATCAGCCGTCTGCCCCTCCCCCGGCTCCCCCTGCACGCAGTGTTCTTTGCTCCAACTTCTGCCTCCCCTCCTCCTCCTCCCTCTCTGCTCCACTCTGCTCACAGCCACCCCCCACTGCTCAGCCCATCAATACTCTACCTGCTCCGGAGGCTAAGGTTTGGAGTGCAGGGGGCACTCCTGAGGACCTTTATGACACTGTGGTGGCATCAGTCATCTTTCATGGTATGGTCTGCTGGGGGACCAGCATCTCGGCAGCTGACAGGAAGAGAGTGGACAGACTAATCAAGAAGGCCAGCTCTGTACTGGGATGCCCCCTGGAGCCAGTGTAGGTGGTGGAAGAGAGGAGGATAAAAGCTAAGCTGTTGTCCATGATGAAGAACGACTCCCACCCCCTGCAGGACACTGTGGCAGCACTGCAGAGCTCCTTCACCCAAAATGTGTGAAGGAACGTCCCCGTAGATCCTTTTTTCCAGCAGCGGTCAGACTTTATAACTGAAAATACAGTGCTACACTGTTGCACAGTATTTTTTTTGTAGTGTGTACATTACTGCATTGTTGCACATTGTTATATATGTATATAGGAGATATATTTAGTTTTTTTTTTTTCTGAGATGTCTAGTGTTTTTATGCTGTGGTCATTACACAGCTCTTCTCTGCAGCTATTACCACATTAGTTAAACTGACCATTAAATGAGGAAGCAGCTCTCTCCATCTGATAACAGATTTCCAAGGATATGGCACTAAGAAGGATTTATGACACTCACAGCATATGTTTAGTATATTTTCTTATGCCTTACCAGTGCAGCTGCTAGGAGATATATTTAGTTTTTTTTTTTTTTTTCTGAGATGTCTAGTGTTTTTATTGCAATTTCTGTATTTTTTTTTTTTTTTTATTTTTTACTACTTTTTTCTATCATCTGTCTAATACACACTGCTATCCCCGAAATTTCCCCAATGTGGGACGAATAAAGGTATATCTTATCTTATCTTATCTTAACCAACAGTGCTCCTAGTAGAGCACAACACACAATACACACAACACAAAAAACCCAATGTTGCTACACTGTTGCACGACTATATTTTTTGTATTTTTGTGTTGTTGTACATTATTGTATTGTTGTACATTGCTGTATGTGTATATAGGGGATATATAGATATATATGTATGTGTATATAGTGTATACTATTACATGTAGTACATGTGCAATGTGTACAATTACCTCACTTTATCTATACATTGAAATATTTAGTCTCCTTAGTTATTTAGTTTTTTTGTTGCAATTTTTATTTTTTACTACTTTTTATTATCTTTCTAATGCAAATTTCCCCACTGAGGGACTAATAAAGGAATGTCTTGTCTTGTCTTATCTTATCTTATCTTGTCTTATCTTATCTTATCTTATCTTATCTTATCTTATTTCACCAGAGCTGCACTGGTTGCTACAGGAATCCTCTTCTACTACTCCATGATGACATCATGGAGCTGCTGGATGTTAGACACCTTGTGCTCCTCCACCTTCCACTTGAGGATGCCCTACAGGTGCTCAATTGGGTTTAGGCCTGGAGACATACTTGGCCAGTCCATCAACTTTACTTTCAGCTTCCTCAGCAAGGCTGTTGCTATCTTGGAGGTCGTGTTAGAAAACCGCCATGTGGCTCAGGATGGGGATCATGTTCTGCTTCAGAATGCCACTGTACATGGCGGATTTCATGTTTCCTTCAATGAACCCCAGCTCCCCAGTGCCGGCAGCACTCATGCAGCCATAGACCATTATGCTTGACTGTAGGCAAAAGACAGTTGTCTTGGTATTCCTCACCAGGGTGCCACCACATGCTGGCGACCATCTGAGCCAAACAGGTTTATCTTGGTCTTATCAGACCACAGGATATGGTTCAAGTAATCCATATTCTTGGACTGTCTTCAGCAAACTGTTTGCGGGCTTTTTTTGTGCATCAGCTTCAGTAGAGGCTTCCTTCTGGGACGACGGCCATGCAGAACGATTTGATGCAGTGTGTGACATTTGGTCTAAGCACTGACAGACTGACTTCTTCTACCTCTGGCAGCAATGCTGGCAGCACTCACGCATCTACTTTTTTAAGAAAACCTCTGACGCAGAACACGTGGACTCAATTTCTTTGGTCTACCCTTGTGAAGCCTGTTCTGAGTGAAACCTTTGCTGAAAAACCGATGTACCAACTTGGTCCCACTATGCTGTAGCTCAATTTCGGGCTGTTAGCAACTCTAACTCTACTCTACGTTATATCCAAATTTCATTTCTACAGTGTTGTCCCATGAAAAGATATAATAACATTTGCAGAAGTGTGAGGGATGTACATACTTTTGTGAGATACTGTGTATGCTAATCAGAAGGGCTGTAACAATTGCTGCAAAGGTGCCCAAATTTGGTATCATAATACAGAAGGACAAAATAAGATGACAGTGTATCAGAACGGCACAGGTGTGCTCAGTTTCCCCATGCATTTGCACTCCCACAAAAAGCCATTCACACCCCTCGTGCATTATAGTGCATGAATAAAGTGTCCTATGTAACAGGAATCCTTGACATACAGACTAAAAGAGACAACAGCTGTAACTCACAATGCCGTGGAGCTCTGCCACTCGGCTGCAGAGGTCTGGTCTCTGCTTCCCCAGTGCCAAGTAGAAAGGATTCTTCAGGATGTTCTCATCATATACAGCCATAAGGAGCTGGAGGTCTAGATCCTGGAGTAAAGGGCAGGAGATAGTGTTAAAAGAAACTGATTATAATGATAACATCCTCAAAGGGATGCTGTCCTGGAGGAGAGGAAATTCTGAAATCCTATATCTAAAATAATGTAATTTTAATTTAATAATAATAAAACACACACATATATAAACAACACAAAGTAGACAGAAAAAAAATAGAAAATCATAACTCACTCAAGCACTATTTCCTGCATTTTGAGGTGCAAATTTCGTGGAATACAGCCAAGTTTTTGTCTTCGTTACAACAATATTTTTGTACAACTTGATTGTCACATCCCTAGTCCATTGTCACATATACAACCACATGTACATCAAAATGAAGCAGTCTACCTCACAATCTGAAAACCACACAGGGGAAATTCAAGCCAGGACTGCCAGATACATCTTTTATTTCTGTGGCTGAAGAGACCAGCACCCGTCCAAGTCTCGTCATGGAAATTCAACCAAAGTAATGCGAGTATCGCAAATAGCGAGATGTGAACGAAGCGTGATTACGCAAGATTTCAGAAGGCTTGAAATTGTTAATTTTGATCACATTCAGCAAAGTTTACACCGGAGAACAGCTGATCGACCTGAGGCCGGCCGGCCTAACGGAGAGACCAGCTGACATCCCAGAGGAGATATGGAGGAAAACTCATCGGGGATGCAGAGGAGGAAAGAAGAAACGCATGAAGAGGGACGGGTTGAGACAACGGAGAATCACGGAAAAGCGGAGATTTAAGCCGTGTCTCCCCTCACTCATCCGCATCAGGAGCGGCAAGAGCAAAGGAGGGGGGCTCGCCGTTCTAGTGAACAGCCGATGGTGCAACCCCGCCCACGTCACCATCAAGGAGCGTCTCTGTGACCCGAACATCGAACTTTTCGCTGTTGGATTACGACCATACTATCTGCCCAGGGAGTTCACACAGGTCATCATGGTGGCTGTTTATGTCCCCCCCTCTGCAAACCCGGCATCAGGGAGTGACTCCATCCACTCAGCCATAGCCCGGCTACAGACTCAACACCCAAGTGCATTCATTGCTATCTCGGGTGACTTCAATCATATCACCATGGACACAACACTCCCCACATTCACACAATATGTTAACTGTCCCACCAGAGAGGAGAGAACTATCGACCTGCTGTATGCAAATGTTAAGGATGCATTACAGCTCCTCTCCTCTCCCTCCACTTGGAAGGTCAGACCACAACCTGATCCACCTCGACCCCTGCTATGTGCCTGTGGTGAAGAGCCAGCCTGCAACCACTAAGACCATCAGGAGATGGTCTGAGGAGGCCAATGAGACCCTGCAGGGCTGCTTTGAAGTGACCGACTGGCAGACGCTCTGTGAGCTGCATGGAGAGGACATTGATGGGCTCACAGAGTGTGTCTCCGACTACATCAACTTCTGGGTCGACACCATCGTTCCACCACAGACTGTCCTTTGTTACCCAAATAACAAGCCGTGGGTGACAAAGGACATTAAGAACATCCTTAACAAGAAGAAGAGGGCTTTCAGGGCTGGCAACAAGGAGGAGGTGCGAACGATCCAGAAGGAGCTGAGAACGAAGATCAGAGAGGCCAAGGACAAGTATAGGAGGAAGCTGGAGTGGAAACTAACTTTTCTTTCTGCTTGAATAAAGTGCAACGCTCCGACTGATGGCTTAAACGTTTATTTTGTTTCTTCTGCACGTCCAAGACCACCGTGAACACTGTAACAAACACACGGTGGCAAATACTTATCATCAAACCGTCAGGTTGAATTTCTCAGCTACAACGTGCCACACAAGACAAAATACTCTCAACATAAAATTTACACACATACAAATGGTCCTACCGTGTGCCCCTTCAACCAGAAGGTCAGGAGCTGCCAGAAACCCATTCCTCCATATTTCTGCCCTTTTTCCTTCAGGTTAGCACATTAGCCTGCACACGCTGACCGACTATATAAAAACGAAAACTCACATATTCCTCAAAAGCATCGCGAGACTAAGCGATGACCCAAACGCTGACGTGGCCATATGACGTCACCAATCAAACAATTTTTACAAGTTTACAATTTTAAGCATGCACATAATAAACAAAAAAAAAACAATACACAAATATAATATGTGCATTAAAAGGTGGAATAAATTAATTCACACAAAAATATTTCAGCGTTCGCTACAC
>JAFBJQ010000063.1:53729-69909 GCA_016785345.1 Trinectes maculatus
CCTGTCACTTCCACACTGACCATCACCCCTGATCATGTCAGGAGACAGCTGAGCAGACTCCACTCAGGAAAGTCTGCAGGCCCGGATGGCGTGAGCCCACGGGTGCTGAAAGTCTGTGCCCCCCAGCTATGTGGAGTCCTCCACAACATCTTCAGCCTGAGCCTGAGTCTCCACAAGGTCCCCGTGATGTGGAAAACGTTGTGCATCGTTCCTGTGCCGAAGACGCCGCGCCCCAGTGGTTCCAAGGACTACAGACCCGTGGCATTGACGTCACACATCATGAAGACCATGGAGAGACTCATCTTGGAGCAGCTCCGGCCCATGGTCAGGTCACTTCTGGACCCCCTCCAGTTTGCGTACCAGCCCCGACTAGGAGTTGTCAGGACGCCATCATCTCAGCAGACTGAAGGTGAAGGACGGCAACAGACTCAACAAACTCATCCGCAAGGCCAGCCACGTTGTTGGAGAGGAGCTGGACTCTCTGACAGCAGTGTCAGACAGAAGAATGTTGTCCAGGATTAAATCCATGTTGGACAACTCTTCACATCCTCTACATGACGTGCTGGTCCGCCAAAGAAGCACCTTCAGCCAAAGACTCATTTCCCCACGCTGCACCACAGAGCGCCACAAGAAGTCATTTCTGCCTGTGGCCATCAAACTGTACAATTCATCTCTCTGACAGTCATTTCATCTCATTAGTTATTATCATTTATTTCACTACTTCACTGTGTGCAATAACCCGGTCATGTGCAATAATAATAATTCGGTACTGAGCAGCATTGTAAATACTGTTGATTGTATATACTTGAGACCATATTTTATTTTATTTTTATTTTTATTTTATTTTATTTTATTTTATTTTATTTTATTTTATTTTATTTTATTTTATTTTATTTTATTTTATTTTATTTTATTTTATTTTATTCCTTATTCTACTGACTTTTCTCTGTAAACTGGGCACTGCTTAAAAAGAATTTCCCGCAAGGGATTAATAAAGTATATCTGATTCTGATTCTGATTCTGATTCTGAAAATAGGGTGTCTTTAGGGTGTTCTGCCTCCCAGGACACCCAGACGCCCTGCTAGCTAAAAGCCTGTCAAAAAGTACCACAATTATTTAAGGTGATAGCCGATCAAGTTAGATTGATGCAAACACAGCATTCTCAGATAGCTAGGATGCCACCTTTGCATAGTAACTGTTCCGTGTTCCCGGGATGCTGATTGGTTGTTGCATTTATTTAAACCATCAGCAAAAGGCAGATAAATTTATTGTCAAGCTGGGAAAGAGACAGCAATAGAAAAGAGAGTAAATGGTGCTGTCTGCACAAAGAAATAAATGGTAGTTACAAAAAAAATTCCCAGAGCAAAGAATTGCTTGTACCGAAGACATTTCAAAAATTATTATTGAAATTGTGATATTTTCTCTGACTGTTAATATTTGGAAAGGTACAGTGTATTCAGAGAGCATCTCAGCCCTTTCAAGAGCTGAAGAAGAGAAGGAGAGCATGGTGATATTGTGGATTAAGGTAAAGTACTCATCTGTGTGTGGACAATCCTGCTTGAGTGCCATCACTCAGCATCAGTGCAGCACCACCAGATAGCAAGGGATTAGTCTGCAGCTGTAATTTCCCACACCTGCCTTGGCTTGTGCTAAATTGTCACTAAAATGGGTTTGCCACTGATCTGTGATCTGTTACCACCAGGTGATCTAACAGCCTAGAGGAGCCACTAACATTTCTCATAGAATGATCCAGCCAAATGTCTGCTCCTCAATAATAATCCTCAACAATAATACGACACTGGCCATCCATAACACTACACATCTTTACTGTTCACCCAGACCACCCAGCCAAGCAAGGAAACACATGACATGCAGCGCTGCTAAGACAGATAAGACAGAGAGGCAGGAGTCATGTGACGTCCCCCACCCCAAGGTCCTTGTGACAACTCAAGATGAAAACAGTTAACACATTTAGTGGTTCCCTTTAAAGGCCAACACAGTTCATTAGATTACAAATATTCAGCTGATGTGCCTTGGCCCGAGGCTAATAATGTTTCTGAATAGCAGGAGAATTAATTCAGCAGCAATGGAAAGCTGATGAGAGGGTTTTAATCATAGAGCTGAAACTAAATACATAGCTGGATTTTTCTTTTAATTAAATGTATAAACCTCCAGACAAGACTACACTTTTCTTTCGAAGTTACACATGAAAGTAGGTCCTATTAAAACCAATCGATTTACAAGAGATAAAGAAAACAGAAATTATATGTGATGCTACACTGCCATGGTGCAACATGGAAATTTGGATGGACAGCAACCATCATAAACACCCTGATGAAGCTGTCACAATCAACTTACCTGACAGTTGGTGAATGTAGTTACATATATAAATATTAATTGGTCCATATATAAACACTTTTAATGAATTCATAAATTAAACTGTTTTATCTCAATTTTAATTCTATAAAGTGTCACTGGATTTTTATACACAGCTCAGTCACTCTACCATCCTTATCATTTAACCAAAGCTATAGATAAACAATCGTCTTTCCTTCTTTTATAGACAATACATATAACATACTAACTTGTTTTTATGATTAAAAGGGAGTTATAAATCTAAAATGGACTCAAGTGCCACTTTATGTTATTATGTCAATGTTTTAAATGCTGAATGAAATATACACTAGCTCGAGGTTTAGTCTTCGGATTAGTTGCAGGGATCATATTAAGATTTCTAAGGTCTGTACATTACAATACGACTTGCAGAGTCCTTAATGCTAAACTCACTGTTAATTAGCGTAGGACATAAAGAAACCTTTATAACTTCAGATAAGACACTCGCCACCAGAACAGATGACTGAGTGTTTAATAAAGAATAGCCTACTGCTTACAAGCAGAAGCATCGTTTTAACAACCCAACAATATATAGCCGTAGATAAGCAGTTAGCATTAGTACCGTCGGTAACTGCAGTCCATACTAGGGTAATGGATGACGTCAGCAAAGTCCACACGTAACATGAAAATCAGCCTAAAGCGTCAATGATTGGGAAAATGAACGTTTAACCTGTTATCACCGGGTATGTCAGCTCATCCAGGCATTGCAGTGTATATTAGGCACAGCTGCTTGTCAGGAGAGGTCCACTCCGTAGGGCTGGGCGATACGATCCTAGTATCGATAGTATCGATACCAAAGTGAATATTGGTATCGGCTCGATCATAGCGTGATGAGATCGATACTTTTGTGGCGTCCAGCAAATTACTAGAATTTCCTCACAGAGTTCACGCGAGCGCTGCTTCTCGACACATCTCAGCAAACAGTGTCTCTCTCTCTCTGCTCTGCTGTGCCGGCGGAGAGTCAGAGCACTGAGAGCAGCCGTGATGGCGGAGAGAAGAGAAGCGCTGTGTGTGTGGACGTTACTCACTGCAGCTGATAAGACGCTGCCACATGTGGTGTGTGCACTGTGGTAACACCACACATTTACACAAACATACAGTATATGCGTTTCACCCACGAGAGAACTCTGAGCTGCAAACAAAGTTGGGGGGGGGGGCACAGAGACCATGTTTTTGACAGTGTCATTGGTGATCAGAGAGGCAACTTTAGCTGACTGATTCAACTATTATCATATATTCAGCCAGTTGAAAAAAAATGTTTTACTGAAACTCAAAAATATACTGGTGTGTGCACTGTGGTAACACCACACATTTACACAAACATATACAGTATATGCGTTTCACCCACGAGAGAACTCTGAGCTGCAAACAAAGTTGGGGGGGTGGGGGGGGGCACAGAGACCATGTTTTTGACAGTGTCATTGGTGATCAGAGAGGCAACTTTAGCTGACTGATTCAACTATTATCATATATTCAGCCAGTTGAAAAAAAATGTTTTACAGGAACTCAAAGATATACATGTATATAAAGATATATGCATCAAACCTGAAATACAGATTACAGCTACATACTTAATTATCTGAATAATTTTGATATGTTACTTCGATAACTCACAAAGGATTGCTGAGATGATCGTGAAGGACCTACAACCCCTCTCTGTGGTTGAATAGGAGGGGTTTAAGAGTTCAATGAAGACACTTGATCCCCCTACAGAATTCCAAGTGGGACATTTTTCATGGGAGAAAAAATGCCTTCATTGTATGAAGAGTGTCGCTCAAAAGTCAAAAATATGTCTAGATGCTGCTGGCAGTGCTGTATTAACCACTGATATGTGGACATCAAGAGCCACAGAAGCTTATTTAACCTCATTTTCTCACATCGCAGCAGTGTCGCACAGCTGACAGTAATTACGTCATTAAAAGGCGCCGGTACTTGGAATCGGTATCGGCGATACTACCCACGTATTTACTTGGTATCGGATCGATACCGAAATTCCCAGTATCGCCCAGGCCTACCACTCGGATCATCCAAACAGGAGCGTCCCCTTCTTCTTCTGCTTGTTGTGGTTTCGCTGATGTTGACATGTATCTTATTAGTGCAATACCGCCACCACCTGCCCCGGATTGTGGATCAGGCCGTAGACTCTGCACCATATTAGCTTCCTTTAGCAGTTTATTTATCATGTGACATTTTACAGACCTAATCTCCTCAGATTATTCCTCTTCATTATCGTCATCATCATTATAATCATCATCATCTCTCTCTCTCTGGATCACATACCTCTCGCTACTCTTCCTGACTGTCTTTAACACAAGCTTGTGTGTGTGGCATTTGCGTACAACATCAAAGCTGCTGTTAGGAACTTCGCTTTAGTACACCGCGTTCCCAAAACTTCATAAAATACTTTTGTAAAGTGAGATTTCAGTATGCTGTATCACTATAATAGGACACTAAATGTCTTTCCAACTGCAATTTATTTTTGTTTGCACAGTACTGTGAAGGTCCTGTAGGCTGTGACTGAATACAACTCCAGCACAATCGAAGTATTATTTAATTTTTATTTTCTTTTGTCACTCATGTCTCAACTGAGACACAGTAGTATGTGACTACAGCTCCCTAATCCATCACAAAATCCAATTTTGTGTTTTGTATGTTCAGTACTGCCTAGTATGTGAGTGAATAAACTCCCTTGCCATTTTCTCTTGTCCCAGCAGTTTTTAACAAGTACTTTTAGCATCAAATGTGTTCACCATTTTAATTGTAACATTTGCCTTATTCATTTACATAGATAAAAAATGCGATTAATTGTTATTAACTATATGAAATCGTGAGATTGTGTCGCCTCCCACAAGGACAACATCATCCTGAAGTTCGCGGATGACAGCAGTGATCGGATCACTAGAGGAGACCAAGTGGCCTCCAGGAGGGAGGTGGCTGGTCTAGTGACTTGGTGTGAGGACAACAACCTAGTGGACATGAGGAAGGAGAGGAGCCCTCATCAACCACTGCTTATCTATCAGCATCTATCACCACAGAGTCCACAGGAAAGCTGCCACCATGCTCAAAGACCCCACCCATTTTTACCCTCAGGCCAAAGACACAGAAGTTTGAAATGCAGAACATGCCAGCTAAAAAACGGTTTCTTACCCTCTGCCATCAGACTCCAGAACACTTGACAGGAGTTACAACCGTGGACTACCTCAACACAGCACATTTGCACAGTAATTTGCACATGTAAATATTCGCACAGGTAAATATCAGACACCTTTTACATATCGATATACTTCTTCAGGTCAGACTCATTTCACCTTCTCTCTAAACCCTCTCTCTACAAAGCACCATTTATTGTTCTATTTATAACTGTCTATCTTTCTATCGATCTTTCTATCAAATTTTATTTGTTTATTTTGTGTTTTGTTGTTTGTGCTATTTATTTGTACAAACAACAACTTTGTTATAAAAATATCAATCAATCGATCAAATTTCATTTGTATAGCCCATATTCACAAATTGCAATTTGCCTCATAGGGCTTTAACAAAGAGTACAGGGTGTGACATCCGCTGACCTACACCCTCAACAAGGGTGAGGAAAAACTGACCAAAAAAACCACCTTTTAATAGTGAAAAAAAAAAAAACAAAGAAACCTCCAGGAGACTCATGTGAGGGATCCCACTCCCAGGGATGGTCAGAAGTGCAATGGATGCCACGTGTACACAACACATCAACAAATTGACTTATAATTATAGTAGATTAATATAATATAATATAATATAATATAATATAATATAATATAATATAATATAATATAATATAATATAATATAAAAGTTGCAGTGGTGCGTTGAGTGCGGTGCTGAATCCAGGTCCTGCAGCTCCGGAGCATGTTTGAATCCAGGTCCTGCAGCTCCGGAGCATGTTCCACGATCAGCTGACACCACAGACTCCGGAGAAGAGGTTGAATTTGTAAGGTGCATCAATAAGACATAGATATAATAATATGATGTAGACGGAGGGAGGGAAAGCAGACAGAGGAAGAGAAGGATAAGGTCTAAATGTCCTCCAACAGTCTACGCCTATGGCACTATAATTAAGAGCTGATGAAAGATGGACCTCGACCAGCCCTAACTATAAGCTTTGTCAAAAAGGAAAGTTTTACGTCTGCTCTTAAATACTGAGAGGGTGTCCGCCTCCCTGACTGAAGCTGGGAGATGATTCCACAGCAGAGGAGCTGGATAGCTGAAGGCTCTGGCTCCTAGTCTGCTCCTATGGATTTTTGGAAGTGTAAATAAACCTGCATTCTGAGAGCGGAGTGCTCTAGTAGGATGATATGGGATTATTCAATTTTGTAGGTATGTTGGTGCCATACCATTTAGTGCAGGGGTGTCAAACTCATTTTGGTCTGGGGGCCGCATACGGCCTAATCTGATCATAAGGCGGCCAGACCAGTAAACTCAGTAATTAGATTCTATGTACGGTAATTAGCAGACAACATAGGAACTGCATATGTTGAGGAGTTTGACCTCTGATGCTGATTTAACCGAATTGACCACTGCAGGGCTTCGGTCAGAAAGCACAGCAGTCATCAGTGGATTCTAATGTTTACTGCAGAACTGTGCCGCCATACGTTCTGGTGCAGTGCAGTTTCTGAAATATCACAACAAATAAGGAACCAAATTATCACTGTGTACTGCCTTATATTTGCAGCCAAATACAGTAACCACATCACAGCAAATAAATACATCTCAGTGTCATCCACTTAGTATTGATGAACGTAGATCTAACTTTTAATTATGTAGCAGACACATGTAAACCAAAGGTACTATGGAGGCTACCAGTCATAACAAACTTCCTCCAGCTCAGTTAGCTTATAGATGCTATCTCGCGATCATGCTAACGGGTGAAAACGAACGTTTAACGAGTGTAAATATACTCCAGGAGCAACACATCACTATCAGAAAAGGTAAGTTACATGTACACATTCATTTAACATCACCATGAACGTAATCTACATCGTCAGAAACTGCCGTACCACTGTAAACAACAGCTCGGTCGGTAAACCGTGAGGCAGGAAAGGGAAGTGTCTAAACTGCCTACAAAATAAAACTCTCACTTCAAAACAAAGGCATGAATACAAACTCATTTCTGACTTGGAGAATTCTTAACAGCATATTTATTTTAAGAAATGTAGTTCATGATTTTTTGATTTTTGTGTATTTTTTCATATTGCAGATTTATCCCAAGGGCCGGACTGGACCCCCTGGTGGGCCGGTTCTGGCCCGCGGGCCGTACGTTTGACACCCCTGATTTAGAGCTTTGTATCTAAATAGTGACGTATCCGTGCAAACAGAAATAGCAAGCGCAGCACACATACACTGCTTTACCCCAATTGACCATAGTCAGCTAAAAACAATAATTTCCTCATCTAAAGCAACAACCTGTATTCTAGACCCCATCCCAACAAAACTCTTTAAAGAAATTCTACCTCTATTGGACAGTCATTTACTAGATATAATCAATCTGTCACTGTCATCTGGCTATGTACCACAATTTTTTAAAGTAGCTGTAATTAAACCTCTCCTCAAGAAACCAAGTCTGGACCCAGAAGTTTTAAATAACTACAGGCCAATATCCAACCTTCCCTTTCTCTCAAAAATCCTTGAGAGGGTTGTCGCCAATCAGTTAAATGATTTTCTTCACACCAATAGTCTATATGAGGACTTTCAGTCAGGGTTCAGAGTTCATCATAGCACTGAGACAGCTTTGGCAAAAGTCTCAAACGACCTACTCATAGCTTCAGATAAAGGATTTATCTCTGTTCTGGTTCTCTTAGATCTTAGTGCAGCTTCTGATACTGTTGACCACCACATCCTTCTTCATAGGCTCGAACACTTAATTGGCATAACAGGAATTGCCCTAAATTGGTTTAGCTCCTATGTATCAAACAGACATCAATTTGTGCAAATTAATGATAAGTTGTCACAATACGTACAAGTCAGCTATGGAGTTCCTCAAGGCTCTGTGCTTGCCCCAATGTTATTTATGTTATACATGTTGCCACTAGAAACATCATTAGAAAACACTCTTTAAATTTCCACTTTTACGCAGATGACACTCTATTATATTATATTATATTATATTATATTATATTATATTATATTATATTATATTATATTATATTATATTATATTATATTATATTATATTATATTATATTATATTATATTATATTATATTATATTATATTATATTATATTATATTATATCATATTATATTATTCTACTTGTATAATTAATAATTATAAGTCATGTTGTTAATGTGTTGTGTACACGTGGCATCCATTGCATTTCTGTCCATCCCTGGGAGTGGGATCCCTCACATGAGTGTCTCCTGGAGGTTTCTGCGTTTTTTTTCCTCTGTTAAAAGGGGGGTTTTTTTTGGCAGTTTTCCTTGCCCTTGTTGAGGGTGTAGGTCAGAGGATGTCATACCCTGTACTCTTTGTTAAAGCCCTATGAGGCAAATTGCAATTTGTGAATACGGGCTATACAAATAAAATTTGATTGATTTGATTGATATGTAAGTAGAATGATTTTGAATTAAATTCTAAATTTCACAGGGAGCCAGTGCAGTGAAGCTAACATGGGGGAGATATGATCTCTTCACTTGGTTCTGGTCAACAGACTTGCAGCAGCATTTTGAACAAGCTGCAGGGTCTTTAAGGACTTACTGCTGCAGCCTGACAGTAATGAGTTACAGTTGTCAAGCCTGGATGTGACAAAGGCATGGATTAATTTTTCAGCATCTTTGAGAGATAGGATATGTCTGATTTTTGCTATATTGCGGAGGTGAGAAAAGGCAGTTCTCGAAGTCTGTTTTATGTGAGAATCAAGAGATAAATCAGAATCAAATATAACTCCCAGATTCCTGGCAGTTTCGCTGGCAGCAAGGACAATACCATCTAGACTGGCTATATCATTAGATAACAACTCTCTAAGGTGACTAGGGCCTAGTATAGGGGTGGGCAATTATTTTTTAAAAGGGGCCACATAAGAAAACTGACTTGTGTTGGACCGCCGAACCAACAATAACTTGAACTTAATTCTGCTCAGTATTAATTTTCCCCATTGTAAAAAGCATTGAATTATATATTTTTGATTAGTTACTACTGGTATTCAGAAGAATAAGAATATTCTGTAAATATTTATATAAATATATGAAATTGTGGTGTAGGAAAATACTCCTATAGAAGTAATAAACAGTAAAAACAATAATTGCATCAGTGTTTCATTTTATTTTTAACATGTTAATCTTCCCAAATACTGAAAAGGTGTTTTACAGTATGTTAAAGATAAGCAACTGTCAACTTCATGCAAACAGCAATAAATGCTTCTAATGTTTTACAGTTCATTTTACTTCTTCAGTGGGAAAAATCCAGCCTGCTCTGGGCTTGAATAAGTGCATTGAAATCTGGCTGAATGTCTGAGGTGGGTATGCAAAGGACAGCTGAGAGGTGATATCAGATACAGATCCTCTATCAGTGATAGAGGATCTGTATCTGGATTTGTTGAATTTCATCACTGAGAATGTCTGTTCACACACGTAGGTAGATCCAAAGACGACTAGAATCTTCTGAGCATGCCTCCTCATGTGTGGAAAGTTCTCCTCAAGCAAGCAAATCAAGCAGTGAGACTGACCTAAAGTGCTCTGCCAGAAGTGTGTCAGACTGCAGGTCAATCAGTTCCATCTGAACATCACTGGGTGCATTCTCCACACTACAGGTGAATGGAGAAGAAACCATGTGCATTTCACTCTCAGCTGTTTTAAAGTCCTGAAATCGCCTTGAAAACTCACCATGCAGTGCTTCTAACATAGATGAGTACTTGAGGTGATCAGCTGATTTTGTGGCTTCCTTCAGTGTTTGCAAGTGGGTGAGAATGTTGTCCTTCATTTGGCTTGCGAGAAGCTGCAATTTCCTCATGAAAGCCTTTACTGCGGTGTACATTTCATGTACAAAAAGACCTCTGCACTGCAGTTTGACATTTAGTTCATTCATTAGTGCCGTCACATCTACAGCAAAACCAAGGTCTGCAATCCAGTCTGCATCTGACAGCTGTGGAATGTAATTTTCTTTCTTCACACAGAACTCGTGTATCTCTTCTCTCAGGTCCCAGAAACTTTTCAGTACTTTGCCCAGGCTGAGCCACATGACAGCTGTGTGGTAGCCTATGTCACGATGTTCAGTCTCGCTTTCCTCCAAAAGTCAAACAAACTGTCTGTGATTCAATGCTCTTGCCCTGATGATGTTAACTGTTTTAGTTACAACATCAACAACATGGTTCATTTTTAACACTGACTTACACAACACTTCCTGATGTATAATACAATGCAAAAATGTCAATTTCTGCTCAGGGTTAATTTCTGTCACTTTATCCTGCATTCTCTTCAAAAGTCCAACATTTTTCCCCATCAGATTTGGATAACCATCTGTTGTCACACCTGCCAGCTTGTCCCATTTTAGTCCCAAATTGTCCAAACATGCATTTACCTCCGTGAATAAATCACTCCCGGTTGTTGTCACTTTCATTGACTGCATGGCTGCCAGCTCCTCCGTGATTTTAAAGTCCGCAGATATCCCACGTATGAAAATTAGTAGCTGGGCAGTGTCACTTATATCGCAGCTCTCATCCAAAGCAAGGGAAAAATAGTCGAAGCTGACCGCTCTGTTCTTCAGCTGAAGTTCCAGATTCCCCGCAATGTCCTCAACCCTCCTCGTTACAGTCCGTCGTGAGAGAGGCACGTTCTCAAAAGTTCCCTTTTTCTCCAGGCATATTAGGGCAGCAGAGTCCAACAAACACTCCTTAATAAACTCCCCGTCAGAAAACGGTTTACTTTTTCTAGCGATTTTATGGGATATGACATAACTTGTCTTGTTCTTGTATTTCTCCTCATGTTTGGTCACGTAGTGGCGATTCAAATTATAATCCTTGAACACGGCGACCTGTACACCACAAACTAAGCACACGGCTTTACCTTTGACTTCTGTAAATAAATATTTAGCAGTCCATGTCTTGTTGAAAACGCGGCATTCTGTATTGATTTTTCTCTTTTTGCCTTGGGCTGACAGGGACAGCCAACGGGCCCGTTGGCCACATCCGGCCCGTATAACTTCTGTTTTGTCTGCATTTAATAATAGAAAATTTTGGCTCATCCAGGTTTTACTATCTTTTAGACATGCTTGGAGTCTAAGTAGTTGATTAGTTTCATGTGGTTTCATTGAAATATACAACTGAGTGTCATCTGCATAAAAAAGGAAATTTAGTGTTTTCTAATGATGTTTCCTAATGGCAGCATGTATAACATAAATAACACTGGGCCAAGCACAGAGCCTTGAGGAACTCCATAGCTGACCTGTACATATTGTGACAACTTATCATTAATTTGTACAAATTGATGTCTGTTCGATAAATAGTAGTTAAACCAATTTAGGGCAATTCCTGTTATGCCAATTAAGTGTTCGCGCCTATGAAGAAGAATGTGGTGGTCAACATTATCAAAAGCTGCACTAAGATCTAGGAGAACCAGGACAGAGATAAATCCTTTATCTGAAGCCATAAGCAGGTCATTTGAGACTTTTGCCAAAGCTGTCTCAGTGCTATGAAAAACTCTGAACCCTGATTGAAAGTCCTCATATAAACTATTGGTGTAAATAAAATCATTTAACTGATTGGCAACAGCCCTCTCAAGGATTTTTGAGAGAAATGGAAAGTTGGATATTGGCCTGTAGTTATTTAAAACTTCTGGGTCTAGACTTGGTTTCTTGAGAGGTTTAATTCCAGTTACTTTAAAGAATAGTGGTACATAACAAGACGACAGTGACAGATTGATTATATCTAGTAAATGGCTGTCCAACAGAGGCAGAATTTCTTTAAAGAGTTTTGTTGGGATGGGGTCTAGAATACAGGTTGTTGCTTTAGATGAAGAAATTATTGTTTTTAGCTGACAATGGTCAATTTGGGTAAAGCAGTCTTTGTGTGCTGAGCCTGCTTGTTCTGTTTGTACAGATGAGTCACTATTTAGTACAGTTTGGGAGTGGTGTATTTTCTCCCTAATAGTTATAATTTTATCATTAAAGAAATTTATAAAATCATCCCTCGTAAGGGAGTGTGGAATGCTCTGATCAATAGAGCTGTGGCTCCCAGTCAGCCTGGCTACAGTGCTGAAAAGAAGCCTTGGATTATGTTTGTTGTCCTCAATTAACGATGAGTAATAGGCAGCTCTGGCATTGCGGAGAGCCTTCTTAAAAGCTTTAAAACTGTTTTTCCAGGCTATGTAGGTCTCCTCATGGTTGGTGGAGCGCCCCTTTCTTTCTAGTTTTCTTGACGCCTGTTTTAGCTTGTGAGTGTCGGAATTATACCAGGGAGCTTGTTTGTTTTGTTTAATGAGTTTTTTCTTAAGGGGCGCAATAGAGTCAGGAGCTGATCGTAATGATTCTGTTGTGCTATTGACAAGATTATCTATCTGGGAAGAATTAAAACCAGTTATGGACTCTGCTTCATGAGGCTGTGGTCGTGCCTTCAACGTTAATGGAATAATTTCCTCAAATTTAGCTACAGCACTGTCAGTCAGGCATCTCGAGAGAGAGATTTTGGTTAAAGGCCTGTAGTCCAATAATAGAACCTCAAAGGTTAATAAGCTATGATCTGATTAAAGGGGATTTTGTGGAAGTACTAACAATTGTTCAATATTGATGCCATATGTAAGAACTAAGTCAAGGGTGTGGTTAAAGCAGTGGGTTGGTTGGTTTACACATTGGCTGAGTCAAATATTGAATTATTATTCATAACATCTGTACATCTATATGTATCCTTCACACCCACAATGCAATATTACTCATGCGCAGATTCTTCTTTTTTGAGGCAGATTGTAAACATATCATTTACTGGGCTTTTGAAAGCATAACTTTAACATGCAATTGTTGTACGTTTGTAGCGTTTTTGTATTAGACCTTTAAAACAAGGCTCGAACTGTTTTTCCACCCAATGACGTAAATTAAAAACAGAAGAACAAAATAAGCCGTCATTTTTCTCCACAGCGACCTCTAACGGCTAGAGTCTGTCGTACCACCATCTTCTCGTTTACTTTAACGCCAGAGAAGTAGTGTTGGGAAATTTGAGTCTTTTTACAGACTCAGATCCGCGAGTCTCGGACGGTAAAATGAACGAATCTTTTTGAGTCTTTTCGTTCATTTCGTTCATTTAACAAGGGCCCTTTAAAACAGTAGGCAGTCTGAGCTGGCTGTCACGTGACAAATGAACGCATCTCAACGTTTTGAGTCGTGAACGAATCAGTCCTGTTTTCTGTTCCCTGCATCTCTGCTGCAGCTGCTACAGGACGAGTGAATGAAAAACTCAGTAACTTATTTAGACCATGATTTCATGACGACTTTTCAGTCCCAACTTCCCGAAAACGTTACTGTCCCAAACATGACATTACTGTTGTTATGTGATTTTATTATTATTATTTTTGTGTTATAACACAAAATCAACACGTTTATATGATCAAGTATTTATTTATCGACACACTTGTAAACGCACGGCATTATATACACTATAACAGTGTACATGTCTCAAAATAGATGTGACAGGAGTAACAAAAATGATACAAATGGGGTTCACTACTCTGCGCTCTTCCCGACTCTGCTCTGCTCCTTTTGTCGTAGTGTGTCTTTCCTCTTGAGCTGGACTGTCCGCTATTGGCATTTGCTATTCGATATGCCTCAATCATTCTTCTTGCCCATTTCTCAGCATATCCTCTTGGTCCATTGGTCTCAGTCCTTTCATCTGTTATGAGGCCGAAAAGGATATCTACAGGGAGGCGGGGATGTCGACCATACATCAAGTAGTACGGGGAGAAACCTGTGGTCTCGTGCTTTGTACAGTTATAGGCATGGAGTACTTGGGGCAAGTGATCCTTCCAATTCTCTTTCTCTTTCTCTCCCAGGGTGCGGAGCATCTGCAGTAGTGTGCGATTGAGTCTTTCTGCAGGATTACCCTGGGGGTGGTACGGAGAGGTTCTCGAGTGGGCGATACCAGCTAACCGTCGGAGAGTTTTGAAGAGTTCATTCTCAAACTCTCGACCCTGGTCATGATGGAGTTTGGCCGGGTATCCAAATCGGGGGATGAAATCGTTGAAAAGCCGGTCAGCAGCTGTCTTACCAGCCTTGTTCCTGGTGGGGTAGGCTTGCGCAAATCTAGTGAAATGATCAACCACTACCAGGATATACTCACATCCACCTCTACAGGTCTCCAGGTGAAGAAAATCGATGCACACCAGCTCGAGGGGCGAGTTTGATGTAATGCTTCCCATTGGTGCTCTTTCAAGTGTGGCTGGCTTCTTCTGCTTAATACAAGGGCACTTTCTGGTCACATACTCCTCTATCTCCCTTTTCATGAAAGGCCAGTAGAATCGCTCCCTCGCTAGGCTCAGAACTTTCTCAACACCAACATGACTCATGTTGTTATGTAGTTGACTGAGTACTGTCTGTTTGTAGATGGCGGGCAGGACCAGTTGTTGTCGACCGGCCCTCTTCCTGTACAGAAGGTTATCGTCTATGTATAATCTGTTCCACTCTCTTAACAGCCTCCTCGTGTGTGTGTCCACTTTCCCTCTGTCATCCTCTGTTAGTGTTGTGCCGTTTTCCTTCAACTCCATCACTTTCCCCACAACGGGGTCCTTTCTTTGTTCCCTCACCAGCTCATCGTGACTGATTGCCTGCAGGGATTCAATGTGGGGTTGGTTATGGGATGTTAAGTTAAGGGACGCCACCCAGGCCACATCTCCCTGTTGTGCTCTCCGGCTCCCTTCCCATACAGTACATACAGCTTCTTCCGATAACGCCTCCGAACACTCAGCCATGAAGGTATTGATGTCCAGGGGCCAGCGTGATAAGGTGTCGGCATCGATGTTGGTTTTGCCTGGCCGATATTTGATGTCAAAGTTGAAATCGGCCAGCTGCCCCACCCACCGGTGGCCCACTGCATTGAGCTTGGCAGTGCTCAGGATGTATGTGAGGGGATTATTGTCAGTGAAAACTGTGAAATGCGGGGCGTAGAACAGATAGTCCCGGAACCTCTCGCATACTGCCCACTTCAGCGCCAGAAATTCAAGTTTTCCGCTGTGTAGGTGGTAATTCTGTTCCGCTGGTGTTAGTGTGCGTGACCCATATCCAACCACCCTCATCTTCCCATCTTGTTTCTGATAAAGAACTGCGCCAAGACCTTTTTGGGAAGCATCTGTGTGGAGTATAAAGGGGCAGTTGAAGTCGGGGTACGCCAGCACTGGGGGCTTGGTCAGCCGGTCCACAAGCTGTTCGAGGGTCTGTTGGTGTTGTACAGCCCACTCTACTGGGGTTCGGGAGGACTGCTGGTGGCATTTTGTTTTTCCTTGTGGTGCCTTGGGCTGACGAGTGTCAGGCTTCGACCGAAGCAGGTCATACAGGGGCTTGGCTATACGTGAGAAGTCCTGCACGTATGTCCTATAATAGCTCAGGAACCCAAGCAATTGCCTGACGTCTCCAACTGTCTGTGGTGTTTTGCGTCTCAGTGCCTGCACTGCTTCAAGGTCTTTAGGGTCCATTTTCACCCCTTCCGCTGACACCAACCGGCCGACATATCGAACCTCCTTGCGAAAGAGCTCGCATTTCTCCGGCTTCAGCTTTACCCCGTGGCGTTGCAAGGCTCGGAGGACTCTACGTAACACCTGTACATGCTCATCAAAGGACCTGGAGAAG
>JAFBJQ010000064.1:0-46692 GCA_016785345.1 Trinectes maculatus
TTCTGCCAATCTGGCGCGTTTTTTCCACTTTTAAACGATGTCCATTTTTGGGGAATTTGCGACATATTTACCCTTTACGTTTTGGTCCGATTTTTGACCCATGCCAAAATGAGGTTTTCTGGCGAGGATTTCACGCTATTTTCTGCCATTCTGGCGCGTTATTTCCACACATTTTTGTCCGTTTTTGGACATTTTCGACATACTAACCCCTTACGTTTTTTTTTATTCTTGACCTATGAGAAAATGAGGTTTTCTGGCCTGTAATCAACAAAATATCATTCTGGGGGGTGATTTCACGCTATTTCCTGCCATTCTGGTGTGTTATTTCCAACTTAAATTTTTGGCCTTTTTTGGGCATTTTTGACATACTAACCCTTTATGTTTTTTTGTGTTTTTTTGACCTTTGAGAAAATTCGGTTTTCTGTCATCTAATCAACAAAATATCCTAATGGGGGGTAGATGATTTTACGCCATAATATGGCACTTTGGTGCATTATTTCAATTTTTAATTTTTTGGCAGTTTTGGGCATTTTCGACAAATGAAAGCTATGAACCATTTTCTGATAAATTTCAGAAAATTAGCTTTTCTGGTGTTTAATCAACAAAACAAACAAATTCGCTAAAATGCTAAAGAGTAGCATGTAATCATCCCCCAGAATGATATTTTGTTGATTAATCACCGGAAAATATAATTTTCTGATAGGTCAAAAAATGCACAAAAACTTAAGTGTTCCATCCACTTTTGGAAATTTTTGTGAGCATGGAAATTTTCGTAAAATTTCGCTAAGACTATGTTATAATATGACATTATGGCCAATTTTTCACCTCTTTAAAAAGGGAAATTTTGTGACAACGTTATTTGCTGTGACATTTCGGTTGAATTTGTACCATTTTTGGCAAAGTAAATATTTCGCCCGAATTTGTGACAACATAGTGTACTATGACATTTTTTGACAACATTTCAACGACATACTATACCATCATACATACCATTTTGTCATGATTCTTGACTTTTACAGAAATGATTAGCTTTCAGATGTGAAATGGTGACCACATGTAGAGAGACACAGAGCCAGGATGTCTTTGGTTAAAGATCAGCTTTACTGAGTACTCTGGAGAAACGACAGTAGTTTCAGGCAGGCTGCGCCACAGTCAGTTCTCCAATTTGCTCTACAATTTGGGATGACACGACTCAACAGCCAAAAAGCCCAAGATTGGAACATATTTTTCTCCCACAAATCCCTCTTTTTGATTGTCACATCAATACTAACATTAACCTTAAGGGACAATTATGAAAGGCAGACTGAGAGACCAGGAGAACTAAGCATAGCGACAGCCATACAACAGTCATATCTTAATCAGTTAACTCAGTAATAAATGAAACATTAATTCTTTTCAATTTCAATTCACAGACCATCAACCACGAAGGATGTACAGGTAGGAAAAACTCTCCTACCACCTGCTAGAATTTCAGAGACAGATGTTCAAAAGTAGACTGTGGGGCAGCGATCATAGATCACAGCTGTACAACAGACAGATGTTAAACTAACTTGGAAGGAGAGGTTGCCAGCACTTCACTTCCACCAGACATCTTCAGCATGTCTGTCCCTGACCTAAGACTTTTCTTAAGCATAATGTGCAATGTCAACAAAACATGCAACTAATCAATCAATCCAACTGACTATGCTATAATGTTTTTACATGATTTTTGACAACATACTATACTATGAAGTTGATTGGTCATTTTGATGCTGTATTTGATAGTGATGTTGTGTTTTATATGCAGGTTTTAAAATCCCATGGACAGATGGTGTTCTTTAATCCTGTCTGTGCCCTTTACCTCCCATCCTCCACCCCATCCCTAAACTGATGCACAAACCTTGCATTTCAATGACTCCCTCTGTCTGATGCCTTTCTTTTTGTCTTTCTTATTTTGTCACTTTGCATCACTTAATGTTTCCTGTGATTTCACACAGTCAGCAGAAGAAGAATTGTTCTTCAAGTACACACGTATACGTACACACAAACTCACCATCTTTTGTGACATATTGTGTTGTAATTATGTTCGTATCCTAATCTTCAAATGTCACTTTTGCTAACGTTTGGCACAAATCACCACACTGCTGTTTTAGAGTTAATAAAAAGGAGGGAAAACTGTTAATCCAGCAATCTCTGCTGCATCCCACATCGACTGACCTACATTCAGGGAATAGCCAGATTATTGCTGTTTGCTGCATGACATAGACAAAGACTATGATGTCACAGGAATATTTTATAGGGGCCTTTACTATGTCTCTGTACAGAAGGAGAAGAGAAAGGCAAAACATTTAATTCAGACCGTGACCCTGATAAGGTTAATGCATCCATTTATTTTGTGGGGGAAAATATTGAACTTGTAAAAGGCAGATAGACAGGAGCGACTCATATCTGATCTTTCATAGATAATTTATCAGGATTACAAGAGAATATGGCTGCGTCCGAAATCGCCCCCTAACCCCTATATAGTGCACTATATAGTGAGCACGCCATTTTGTAGTGGTGTCCGAAACCTTAGGGATCATAGCATGTCAGTGCACTCAATGTATCCCACAATTCACTGCGAAATGTAGTGTACATCCGATGGTCACTAACCGGACCAAGATATCCCATCATGCATTGCCAGAAATTCTCTGGGCTGCGCGGAAGTGAAAACAGCGGACAGACGGGAGGGAAATATACATAAATATTATAGAATATAGCAAAATACGAAAATAAAAAGTACAGGAAAGTAATCAAAAGCCTCTAATTTAATAAAAATGCAGTGGTAAACAAACAAGTATTTTGTGAGACGACAATAATGTGGTACGTTTTAATTGTGCGACAGCGATGACGTAATTACCGGCGCCGAGAGTATTGTCCGAAAGTGTACGAAAGATTTTTCTGTTGAGCTCACTATATAGTGCACTACATTTATTTCCCCTATGTAGGGAGTAGGGAGTATAGGAGTAGGGGGCGATTTCGGACACAGCCTATGAGATTGGATTTTTAATTCACACACAAAAAAAAACCCTGTTAGAAAAATGCATTTTGTCAGCATGAGGAAAACGTATCAAGTTAGGGTGGTCTTTCTTACATGTGTGTTTAGATGCAGCAGTGGCTGTGGGGCAACTCAAATCAACGTTGACTGAATTCGGGCAGGGCGTGTGGGGGATGGGGGGGTGCTGGGATGAAAAGGTGGGAGCACTGTGTCAAACTGCCAATACGTACTCGAATGAGACCGGAAGTGTGATGATCAGGCTTTTAAGTATAAGAGCATAACAGTCGCCAAACGTAAACATGCCGTTTTTGCTGTCTGGCTGTATCGCCACTGCGTGTCAAGATGTTTTCCCTTTTTAAAAAAACTGAAGTTAAAGTATTATTACATTTTTTATATTGACAATCGATCGGAACGTGAAATTACACAGACTGAAGGGAAGCAGGAAACAGGACACAGGGAACAGGAAGCAGGAAGCGATACGCGCGGAGGCAGAAGAGGGCTGGCTTACTGGCTAGGCTAAGGGCTAACAACAGACCTGCTTTCCCCACACTCTTCCTGGCTAATGTACGCTCGCTGGACAATAAAGTGGACTTGTTGCGACTCGGTATCAACACCCATACGGACACGAGGACCTGCTGTAGGCAAATCTGACGGTAACATGGTTCCATGACAACATGCCGGGCTGCTCTTTTCCCGAGCGCACCGCAACTACCTGTCATTGAAAACGCTTGGAGGAGGCGTCTGCATCTACATTAACAGTCGCTGGTGCACGGACTGTCTCACGGTAAACAGCCACTGCTCCGAAGCAGTGGAATATCTGACTGTGAAACGCCGGCCATATTATCTGTCGCGGCAGTTACAGCGGTGTTTCTGGTGGCTGGACCGGGTGTACACCAACAGATGGGACTCGTACAGAGCCGTGCCCCGCCCCCACCTCGGCTCCTGCGACCATGATTCCACCATGCTGGTTCCTTCTCACCACCCTCTGCTCAAAGACTGCAAACTCACACGGAAAACCATCACTGTGTGGCCCTACCACTCTGGAGAGCCTCCAGCATCATGAGAGACCTCACCCACCCTGCCAACAGACTGTTTGCCCCCCTCCCCTCTGGGGGGAGGCTGAGAAGCCTGAAAGCAAAAACCACAAGGCAGAAATCCAGCTTCTTCCCCAAAGCAGTGAGGCAGATCAACTCCCAATCCCCCCTACCTGCAATAAGCTACTGACTATCACCCCTCCCTCCCACCCACCCCTCCCCGCTGTCAGAACTGCACTATGTAAATGGTCTAAGAAGCTGAATATTATATGCATTTTAATATGTATATATTTTTATTTAAATATGTATGCCATAATGTGGACACTAGTTTAGACCATCCAAATGCACTGCGGGGTTTTGGGGGGGGGGGGGGGGTTATGTGAGTTTATGTGTTTTTTGTATGAGTTGTCTCATCCTCTTTTATTGTTTTTTTCTTATGCATCGGGACTTGAGTACAAATTTTGCTCTGTCCTGTGTAGACATGTACTGAATGACAGTAAATGAACCTTTGCCCCTTTGATTAAATATATAGTGATAACTTAAGTCTCATGTTTTTATTGATTATCCTGTCTGTAGTTTTCTGATGTTCCACTGACGATTAATGAACTAATAATTAAGTTAGATATATTTTTTGTTTATATTTTCTTAGGGTTATGGTTAGAGGGTTAGGTTTAGGGTTAAAGGGTTAGGTTTTGTGGTAGGGTTAGTGGGTTCAGTTTAGGGTTAGGGCTAGAGAGTTGGGTTTACGGTGAGGGTTAGTGTTAGATGGATAGGGTTAGGGTTAGGGTTAGTGTTAGATGGATAGGGTTAGGGTTAGATGGTTAGGTTTAGGGTGAGAGTTAGGTTTATGGTGAGGGTTAGTGTTTGATGATTAGATGGTTAGGGTTAGGGTTAGATGGATAGGTTTAGGGTGAGGGTTAGGTTAGGGTCAGAGGGTTAGGTTTTGGGGTAGGGTTAGTGGGTTCAGTTTAGGGTGAGGGTTGGATGGTTAGGTTTAGGGTGAAGATTAGGGTTAGATGGATAGGGTTAGGGTTAGAGGGTTAGGTTTATGGTGAGGGTTAGGGTTAGATGTTTAGGGTGAGGGTTAGAGAGTTAGGTATAGGGTGAGGGTTAGGGTTAGATGGATAGGTTAGGGTTAGAGGGTTAGGTTTATGGTGAGGGTTAGTGTTAGATGGATAGGGTTAGGGTTGGTGTTAGATGGTTAGGGTTAGATGGTTCAGTTTAGGGTGAGGGTTAGGTTTATGGTGAGGGTTAGTGTTTGATGATTAGATGGTTAGGGTTAGATGGATAGGTTTATGGTGAGGGTTAGGTTTATGGTGAGTGTTAGGGTGAGGGTTAGTGTTTGATGATTAGATGATTAGGGTTAGATGGATAGGTTTAGGGTGAGGGTTAGGTTTATGGTGAGGGTTAGTGTTTGATGATTAGATGGTTAGGGTTAGATGGATGGATTTAGGGTGAGGGTTAGTGTTAGATGGTTGGATGGTTAGGGTTAGATGGATAGGTTTAGGGTTATAATTTAGAGTTTGGAAAAGAATTTAAAAGTGTATCTCACAATGCATCATATTTTATACAATATTACATTATGTAACATTACATTCATTTGACAGACTCTTTTATCCAAAGTGAGTTATGAAGGATATGTTACTGGACGCTGCAGCTTACACAACACAACACCTCTTCATTTAGCTTAGCAACTGATAACGTCACTACACAAGGCTGGCGTCTACACATGGCGCTGCACACATGCAGAACACATAGCCTAATACTGATACACGTTAGGGTACTAACTCTGCCCTCAGGGCGGAGTTAAGTTAGGGTTAAAACAAATGAACACGGAAGTCTCGGGGCTCTTCCAGGATCACGCTGTGTCAGGGAAGACCCCGGTGCACTGTAAAGCACTGGAATATTGTTTCTCTGTATAGCCGACTTCACAAAACTATATAAACGTGTCTGCACTCGACCTACGAGCTCCGTCTCTCTTTATTCTGAAATCTCCCAACAGTTGCCTCTGACTCTGGGCTCCACCATAAAAGAACCGGACGAGGGGGAGTAGCCTGTGTGGCTGATAGCCTCCGGCTGCATCTTCCCTAACAGTTACAATAAGTGCATTCCACGTTGAGATATACCCAAGAGTGCAACTAGACAAGGACATATATATTTATCAGAGAGCAGCGAAAATCACTTCAAGTGCCTGCTGTCAAGGGCTCATAGTTCTTAAGTTAGAATCAGGGAGTGAGGTGTCGTCTGAATACAAGAGTTTTCAGTCTGCGACTGGTATTTGATGTTCAGCCTGAACATGGTCAGTTAGAAGTTCAGCTTTACAGTTCATGCTGTTCAGGTGACAGGGCTCACTTGGACATATATCAGGGGTTCTTCTCCACTTCTCAGGCGCCAAAATGTTTGGTAAACACCATATGGTTTCTCACTTTGTGTGTTAATCTTAAGAATGGACTGTCAGTTTTTGGGTCCACATATGCACCTCAAAGGGGCTTTGGACCCAAAGAGGTTATAAGAGGATAAAAAAGTATGAGCTCATGGTTTGCTTTTGTTTTGTGAAAAACAACTACACTATATAAGTGGGTAACCAGAGTTATCAGGAGGAGATTCATGTTGGCTTGGAATCCTCCAAGGCAGACCGGGTGCCTGGTATGATGCTGTACCTTCTTTATAATAAACATTTTTACACAAAAGAAGATGGTGTCAGCAGAGATCCTTTCTAAAGCTTCACATCATCGCCACCAAATAAACTTCATGACGAAAGCATTGGAGAGATTCTGCTGTCCTGATGTCTATGGGAAGCTCGTTCCACCATTGAGGAGCCAGGACAGAGAACAGACGTGATTTAGTTTGGCGGTGGCCACCTGCTCCTCGCAGTGAATGAGTGGCAAGCCATGTGGCAGTGGTAGATCAGAGTGGGCGAGCTGGGCTATTCATGTATTTTCAACAAATTTCAATTTAGAAATGAGTGTGATGAGTTTAAAAAATAGTTTATTGATCCATTGCAATTTATAAAGTCACACATTTAAAAATACTCAAAAAAATTAATTAATCCTGACACATCAAGAAATATAAATGTCTCAGTTTATTAAAACCAACATAATGCCAGAATAAAACTGTCATGTCATTTTGTTTCTGATATATAAATATGTATCACATTTGAGACACTGGGCATACATTACTATTTGCTCACAACAATGTTAATTTTGAGGTACGAAAACTAATTTTGCTTCAAACATTTTGTAACTCGTGCAGAAAAATGTGATACAAATTGTTTTACATTACATTACATTACATTTTCACATCCATTTCACATAAGTAAACACAAGGCAGAGTAGCCTAGCTGTGCTGTGGAGGTGCTGGAGAGCCGGTAGGCGTGCTGAGAGACAGAGAGAGCGCTCACCAACTAGTTCCCGTGTGAAGTCTGTACGTATTTACGGGGCAAACCGCTTAAGCCGAAACAAGGAAGTTCACGGGAGATGTGTCTTAACCACGAAAACAACGTAACTCGCGACCGTCGTAACTCGAGGACCCCCTGTATTTAGAAAGCTGAAAGCGGTGAAAATCACTTCAAGTGCTTGTAGTTTTTAAGGTATAATCAGGGAGTGAGGTGCTGTCTGAATAGGTGAGTTTTCAGTCTGGGTTAAATTATGTCACTGCATTTAAAAAAAAATTGGACCAAGCGCGTCATCTTATTTTGAAATTAGAAACCGGAACTACCTAAACTCACATTCGCCATCTTGACACGTAGCCTCCGGGGAGTCAGGGGGCGAATAACGGGAGCGGAGTCGGTTTGGAAATAAAGTTCAACGGAGGAAAACGCGGCCGAGCGTGAAAACGGGAGCTTTCAGACCGGTGAGTGTCAAACCCGCAGCTTTCCCACTGACTTGCGCCAAAGGTGGCGCCAGTTTGCTGCGTTTTTCCAAGACGCGAACATCATAACGGTAAATGGCTGCAGCGCGGGGCGGTGATGTGTTCAACAACATCAGGGTAATGTTAGTCCCAACTGCCCGACACAACGACGTGTTTACATTAAAAAAAACAAACAACTACACATGTACGCTGCGTTCAACGTAAATTAAGTTTTAAAAAAAAGCAAATTCAAGCAACATCCTGTGTTTAGAATTCACATTATAATTCACATTGTTGTAAAAAGTTCCTGGGAAGATGATAAAAAGGGCGATTGTCCCGAATCTGACCCAGTGCCCACAAGTGGAAAAGGCTTTGCAGCATATTGCAGGCCCAGTGAATAATGTCTCCTTATAATCTAACCTCACACAATGATCCCTTTGTCTTCTTTCAACTGTCCTTGGCTCTCCATGTTATCTCAGATGCCTGGGGTGTTTGTTTTCATATGCTAAACTGTCGCTTTAGCTTCAACATCAAACAACAACACAACAACATACTTGATCTGGGTGAAAATCCACCGAAGTGCTGGCTCCAGTCCAGAGTTCCGGAGTTGTCCCTTTCGTTAGACATGTCCCTCTCTTTCTGTCTCCAGCTGGGATCCACCTCTATGGACTGGTGAAAGGAACAGGAGAACCACAGAGACGGGGGATGAAGATGCTGTCCAGCCCCATCCACTTCTCCTGATTCATCACGTTCCCATAAGAGTCTATCTTCTTGTCTCCAGGCAAAGCAAGTCCACTGGCTGTTTGTACTTGTTTCCACATTTTCTGAACAGACCTCCTGTTAAAGTCCATGGCGAACGTGTGTCCTTACGGCCGCTTCACCCACGCTGTGGTGCGGGGCATCCCGGAGACCTTTGGGAAGACTGTAGGAGACGGTCATGTGAATGGGGAGATGTCCGTGGACCTGGCTAAAGCCCAGCGTCAGTTTGGTTGCCTCACAGGAGCCCTGAGGCAGAAGGTGGGCCTGCAGCTCATCGAGATCCCCCCCGACCCTGAGCTGCCAGAGAGCTGGAAGATCGAGGATGTGGCAGTGATCCAGGGAGACACGGCGCTCATCACCAAGCCGTTCAAACAGCAGAGACGCAGCGAGGTAATGCAGAGCAGAAGAAACTGACTTAACGACCCTCCTCTTTTTGGATGATTGTGTCACTTAGTCCTAATAAGAAGAAGAAGAAACACCTTTTCTTCCTAATAATGTGAAAACAGGAAAAGATAAATAATTACTCACTGGTCATTTCTTACTTGTTAGTTTCAACTTAACTTTGACCTCTGATCTCTTCAGGTGGAAGCAGTGAGGAGGGTGATGTCAGAGCTGAACCTGACCGTGGAGGAGATGGGGGTGGAGGAGGGAGCCACCCTGGAGGGCAGCGACGTCCTCTTTACGGGTAGGGAGTTCTTTGTCGGCATCTCCTCCCACACCAACCACAGAGGAGCTGAGGTGCTGGCAGACACTTTCAGGGTAAGAGGCGTTAAAGGTCAGATTAGTTTGACCTTTAGCTGGAATTCTGAAAAGAGCAAACAGAAGCTTACAAATAAAATATAACGCAAACAGTAGATTTATTTGTAGCCTGTGCAGCGAAAGTGGTTGTAGTGCCAACATTTTTTTTTTCCTAGGGGATGAACCCTGCTGCCAGAGTGAGCAGGTGGCCATTTTGCTGCTTTGCATTTGGGGAATTGTAGTCTGTAAACAGTGATGAATGAGGTCGTTCTATTGTCCATAGAATGGAGACCACACAGCGGGACCCCTCATGTCTGACACGTCACACACATTAGTACTGATTGTCTCACTTCCCCTAAGTGCCTTTCACACAAGGTTTTTAACACACACACACTTTACATCTGTGTGTGTGCCCGAGTGTGTTGTTTCATTGTGGGATGAATCAGGGGGTGGGAGGGGTCACATGGTGGTGGTGGTGATAGTGGGGGGGTTAGAGGAAGACCAGATGAGCGAGCAGATCAGGTTTCAGAGTTGATGCTCTTGCATGTAGCAGGCTTTGCTAACTCTTGAGTACTGGGTTGAAACTGCTCACTGGTGAATACACCTGAGGCATCTTTACAGGGAAACAGGGAATTTTTACAATAAGAAGAGTGCGAGTGTGCAAATTTAACCTTTTCACCTCAAACCGTTCGCTCAGGACTTTGCTGTTTCCACCGTCCCTGTCTGCGATGGAGCCCGACTGAAAAACATCTGCTCCATGGGGGGTCCAGACACAATAATCATCAGCAACACTGACGGTGCCAAGAAGACACTCCGGGTATGTACATATACATGGATGTATCTATATACTTGTGTGTATACAATCATGCTTCCACACATACACAGTCATATACATACCGAGTGTGTTTGTTGTCAGATGATGGAACAGCTGACTGATCACCACTACGAAATCCTCACGGTCCCAGAGGAAGCTGCCAGCAACTGCATCTACATCACAGGTCCGTCCAAGAGGGACTTTCTGCTCCACCGTCCTGCAGAGGAGTGTCCTGAGAGCGCCTCTGTAAGTAGATTCTATATTGGCTACATCTTTTTAATTGTTTTTTTTTTTTACAGCGTAGTCAATTTAGCATCGCACAACCTGCATCTTTTATATTTATCTTTTTTTTTAAACTCACGGACATGTTCCTGTGTCCATCACTGATGGGGGACTCTTTTCCTCTGCACAGGCCTTCCAGAAGCTGCAGGACTACACCCTCCTGCCGACGGCTGCCAGCGAGGTGTCCAAACTGGGAGCGTCTCTGTCCTCTCTCTGCCTCCTCATCAACAGAAAACATACTTACTTCTGAAGACAACACTCAGTAGATGTCACTCTCCACTTATTAAAATTCGTGTCTATTTATTGCTAGTGGAAACGGTGACTGGCAGCGTTTGTGTAAGGGAGTTTGATCCATCCTTAAGAATTATAGCAGTGATATGCTGGCTATTGGCACAGCTGCGACCTCCCCTGGACAAAAATTACAATTACACTAAGTCTTAGAAAACCACTTAATTCAACCATTGTTTCTCACTGTGCAACTCATCCATAAAAATCACTGATTAAGTCCTTTGAGAGCTGTTAACCCTGTGGTACCTTACTGCATATTTGTTTAGCACTCTATCAATAACATATGGGATATGGAGCTGCTTTGAAGAGTTTGACATTAAACTCTTCAAAGCAGCTTAATATTCACAACATCAGTAGCACAACTGGGGTAATGAAATTGATACCAACCTGTTATTCTCAAGACAACAGGTTGGTATCAATTTCATACCCCAGTTGTGTTACTGATGTTGTGAATTCTGGAATATGTAGCTGCTTTGAATTGTTTGTTTTAGCATTTTCTATGTGTGAATTTGTAGCCAATGTGGAGATGCCAATAAAATTCAACTGACAACTCGTAACACTAGTCATCTGTGTAACTTAGATTCCTGTAAGGTAGCTCCTTAAAAAAAAAACAGCGAGACAAACAGATATTTCTTCAGATTTATTTATTTTGTTAGAAAGATATTACATTTAACGGTTGGACTTGGCAACTCTCTCCAACTCGTCCTTCTTCTTGATGGCGTAAGAGTTAGATGAACCCTGAAGAGAGAAAAAAAAATCAGTGTTAAATATCCATCAAATCTCATTTTATCAGACTACACAATGCGTCAGCATTAAGGTCTCATTTACGCTGTAAGCCAGAAGTTAATTCTATACAACCACTTAGTGTGTAACAGCATTGCTGTCAGTGTAAACGGTTACCTTAGCTGCATTGATCAGCTCATCAGCCAAACACTCAGCAATGGTCTTGATGTTCCTGAAAGCAGCTTCTCTTGCTCCTGTGCACAGCAGCCAGATGGCCTTCGAGACAGAGAGAGAGGATATGAGTCCAGCCAACAAATTCAATTTAACAGAATCAAACATCATTGGTTGTGAAATGTATCTGAGTTGGTGATTGATTGGGCCACGGCAGACCACAGCCAATGAATAATCAAAGATGTATTCCTCTGCGAGCACTCTAGCACACCAGGACAATGGGCAGTATCCAGACGTGACTCTAGCCTCGCTTAACGCATTGCATACAATGTACTAATTTGCCTCATTACATTAAACAGCTTCCAGTAAAAATGAATGCATATACACACAAATACATACGTAATATAACCACCATCTAACCCACACATCACTTCTCCTGAGTCTGCATATTATCATTAGCAAAATGGCATTATTGTTTTAGCTGAATAGACAGACATACTTTATTCTTCCTGAGGGGAAATTCTTTAAATTCCACATATTAAAGTCCTTTCACCTGATTGACTCTGCGGAGAGGAGACACATCCACAGCCTGTCTTCTGACGGTACCGGCACGACCAATACGGGTGGAGTCTTCACGGGGTCCGCTGTTGATGATGGCGTTAACCAAGACCTGAAGGGGATTCTGGGAACACAAAACAAGACACCACACAACATGTAGTAACACTGGATATCTGACACAGTTCTGGTTGGCAGCTTTGTCATTTGGCCTACATTTTGTATGTAGCCCATATTTTTTTTTTGATCTCTTGAACTAAACAGTAACTATTGAATACAACCTACCATTACTGCACTGTTCATTAAATCAAACTTAACCTTCACCAACATTTTTATACATTCTCTATGGTCACGCTGATCAAAGAATAAAGGAAATAAAGACATGAAACACCAAGCTTGGTTCACAACAAATTATATCTTTTAATGGAAGTCATGTCTGGACTACAGTACAAGGATTTATTGTGAAACATTTTAAAAGGAAAAAATGATCCAGTTTGATTGGCTTCATCTTAACCAATGGAGGTATACTGAGAAGTACTGATAAACCAAATAAGAATGAAATATTATGGTTAAGTGGTACCTACCTCTCCGGTCAGCAGGTGGATGATCTCAAAGGCATGCTTGACAATGCGCACAGTCATCAGCTTCTTGCCATTGTTGCGGCCGTGCATCATCATGGAGTTGGTAAGACGCTCAACTATGGGGCACTGGGCCTTACGGAAACGCTTGGCGGCATAACGTCCCCCAGAGTGTGGCAGGTACTTGGCGTACTTCTCCTTTACAGCAATGTAATCCTGTCAAGACAAGGGGGTGGTTAAAGATTTGTAGTTTACACAAGTTTAGTTTAGTTTGAGCATTGTTGGGATACCATATGCATAATGAGATATGTATCTGAGCTGGTGATTGACTGGGCCACGTCAGACTACAGCCAATGAATATGCAGAGAAATTTCTTCTGCGAGAACTCTAGCACATCAGGACAACAGGACAATGTCCAAACGTGACTCTAGCCTCGCTGTGAATATCATTAACTTTTTGGAAAATAAAATGAAAAAGGAAGCAGAAACACTAATGCTAAGCTATACCTGCAGGGAGATGTCATTGATCTGGACATCATCAGTGCTCCACTTGCCAAAGAGCTTGATCTCTGGGGTCTCAGCCACAGCTGGTGCAGTCTCCCACTCAGTCACTGAAGAAAAACAGAAACAGATATGTTTTAAAATAAGCAACATTCAAAGACAACTTTATAGCAACTGGTTACAAAGATTAGACAAAAGTGTGTCAATTATTCCCTGTGATCTAAAAAAGCATAGTTTTCCCATTACAACAGCACACACGGGGGAAACTGAATTAAGGTAATGGCTGTGAATGGTTCTGTCACGTTGATGTTATCAAGCTTTATTATGAACTTAAGCAAATGCAGACATAATCTTCGATTAAGAAAATAGTCCTACAACATAAATATGAAAAACCGATCAAGTCTCACATACTAAGACGTTGACAGAAGCGCAGTCTTAAGTTCACCATAAAAAACAAAAATACAATGTACAATACTGGATAAAGCTATTAAATATTTGCCGTGGAGTATACAAACTCTGTACAACTCTGAACAGGGAAGATTTGAATGTTTATTAACAGAATTGATCAAATGAAGACATTCAGTCTCATAGCAGGGCCGCAGCTGTAGCCTGATGAGCTCCTAGCAACTTTAGCCACAGAGGCTAACAAAGCGACTAAAATCGACGATACAACTCACCACTGATCCGCGATTAGGTTAAATTCAGAAGAATTACATTACAAAACAGCCAGAACCTTTTCAGAGACAGGACGCCGAATATGACATCTAACGAGGTGTCCACCGCTTGCCGACACGCCGCATCCGCATGTGCTAATCAGCTAGCCACATGTGCTAATCAGCTAGCCACATGCTAACGCTCAGCGTTGCATTACTCGCACATAAACATTTAGAGGAAATTAAATCCACACGCCATTAAAACTAAAACACCACGCTTATATTTAACGTAGAGTGGGACTAAGTAGCGCCTTTCGCTGTCCAACAACACAATTTTAACGACGTATAAATCGATTAAAAGATGAATTTTGTACTCACTTGTGTCCGCCACTCTGTCCAACACTCCTCACAGACGGAAAAGGGCCTCTTCCAGCGCCGCGACCACATATCCGCTAGACGTTCGCTTACTTCCGGTCGCAATGCATGCATGGAAATGTAGTCTTGCTTCAGATCTTAGCAATCGTTTGTTTGATCGTGTTATGCATTGCACTTAACTGACCAGACCAACTGCTGATACAAAATCGACCAGAAACAGATGTTCAAAACAGTATTTAATTGAGGTTATGACAACTTTTGACAACGTTTTATTTGTAGGTCAAATACTGTAGAAACTCTGGGACAATGTCAAAATAGTATTTTCTGTTTGAGTTTTAAAAAAGTGTAATGTGTCCCAATGTAACACCTGTGAGACAGTGCTGAAAGTACATCCCTTAAATCCATAATGTATGCAGTCAGTGTTGGTCAATGAATCAGAACAAGCGTACAGTAAACAAATTAGGTAACAAAATACTTCAAAATTAAAACTTTTAAATAGTTTAAACCACCCCTATCGTTTCCCTTCATTTTATCTCACTTGTGCAACAATACTTTTTTTTTATCCCACAATAGATATTTTTGTTGTTTTTTTTCCTTCGAGAAACATCTTTAAGTACAACGTACAGCAATAAACATCAAACATGACGCTAACGATAAGAAAAGAGAAATTCCTTTTTTCTGACAGAGCCAAACTAACACTGTAGCTCAAAAGCCTGAGATATCTAAATGTGATGGGAGGTAAAGAGTTTCACACTAACAGGCCACTGCCACTTTCCAGCCACCCGCCAACTTCATTTTTAGCACCGTGACTAAGGACAGTGTGACAAAGCACTTAGGAAAAGGACATGAAACACTGAGGCATGAAGGGAAATATTAAGGCTTGGTCAATTAAAAGCAATTACGTACACCGTTGAAGCACTGAATGATAATGATAAACGTGATAGTCATAATCATACATGCACTCAAAAAAGGACATAATCCCACCAGGATTAAAATGGAAGGATAAAAAAATTACTGCATCATAAGATGAGCAGGGCAGTGAGTCTGTACACGTAGATGACAGAACGTTGCTCAGGCACTATTGTGTTGTGTGGGGTATCTGAGGTATGTGTGAGCAAACACACAGACACACATGGTTATACTGTATGTATAACAGCAAGCGATCGACATAAATTGGAGGGGCACACCACCCATTTTCACAGGGACAGGAAAGCTGCCTGAAAACAGAGATAATAGCCCATTTTCAGACAATCTCTCCTGGAAGACATTCATTGTGTCGCATTTGTATGTTTACTCGCAAGCTGAAAGAAATTATAGCGTAAAGAGAGAGAAGCTGTGTGACCATCCAACAATTATTATTTGCCTGGATTCTTGTTTTCTCTCTTTCACACCTGTCTCTTCATAAACCTTGAGTCACAAATTCAATGAATGTTCCCATAATGTAAAATGTGTAATGTTTTTTTTGCCTTAATGTTTGTGCCTTGTAAAAATGCTTCCGTACAAAGACAGCAATGTGCTGGAGCAGCAACTCGCTTTGAAATCAACAGCAAAAAAAATGTTTTACATTTCTGGCGAGAGAGTTAAATAATAATGTTGAAACCACTCGTATCTGTATGTCAGTCTGAACCTACATCCAACATCTGGTTATCTTAGCTTAGCACAACGACTGGTAACAGGGAGAAACACCTGCCTATCATTACCTGTACAGCTTGTTTTTATAATCCGTGCAAAAATGTGATAGCTTCACATCTACTGCAGTCAGATATGAAGACGACATTTGCAAGAAACTAAACTTGTCAAAAATGTCAAACAATTCCCTTTAAATGACCCGAGTAACAAGAATGGATCCAAGAAAAATGTGCCGTAAAAAGTAGACTTCTACAACAGGAGAAAAGTACAAGGACTCACAACTGTCTGCAAATATACTACACAATGGTTGTACTTGGTAAAAAGTTAACAGCTTATAAAAATGCGTATCTGTGCGTACACATCTGATTCACACCAGCCACTTCTCCATACATGTGTGGAACACAGTTTCATTTGAGTGCCACTGGACATGTTCCACGCCGGGAACAGAACATAGGATCAGATCCCCACGAGCTTCCAGTGTCTTCAGACCAAAAACATCTCTCAAGTAAATCTGGATTGAGAGGAGAGAGGAGGTTATTCTACTGCAGGCCTGGAAAATGTTCTGACATTGTCAACTTTACTAATGTCAGAAAAAGGAACTACAACCACAGTAATGGAATAGTATCCATGTGTGCTTGTGCGTAATGGAATAAACAACAAATAGGAAAACAAATGAATGTAATACCAGTATATTAAATTATTAGATAGGGCACTGAAGGATATTACAATCTGTGCTGTGTAGTTATGTGTGCTTGTTGTGCAATTTGTACTCACATCTTGGTGCTGCATCTCAACAACAGTCTCATTGTTGTCATAAAATCCAAACTGACTGTAAAACATGACAGAGACAGGGGCAAAAAAATGTTTGAGAATCACATGAGAGTCATCAGATTAGGAAAAACAAATCATCATTGTGTGCGAACAGAGATCAGGAAATGGAAACATAAACAGAGTAAAGTGTTGTGGCTTTATATTATTCAAATTCATAGGGCCTATCATGCAAAATATGAGCTCACCTTGACTGCCATGGAGTGATAACGCCATCATCTGGTCCGCCAATCAACACAAGCTTTTTGATCTTAAGAAAGTTTTTCTTCCACTCTGAAATAGAGATATTAATCACAGAAAGCCTAGTTAGAATATATTAGGTAAGATTTATGGTTGAGCTTTACAAAACAAGCAATTGGCCTACCTGTTGAATTTGGACTGGGTCTCTCACTGTTGAGCAAAGCCAAATAATCACTGCTGTTCACATACAGGTCTCTGTGGTGGGGGTCTAGAGAAGGAGGCAACAAACAACTAGTGTGTGAAAACACTTGTTCATGAAGCTTTTTGGGAATAATAATATAAATGAATCTTCCTTCCTTGGCTTCTCACCATTCCAGTAGTTGCAAATGGATATCCGCTGACCTATACCGGTGTAACAGATGTGGTAGAGGTTGGACTTGACAAACTGAGGGAAGAGGTACTTCAAGTAGTCTGTGTCTGAGAGGAAACAAGGGACAAGGTCAAATGCTGGAGAGAAGACACCTTCCTACTTTGGACTCAACATTTTTTTTACCATTGACATATCTCTAATAAAAAACAATGATTATAGCCACTTTAACCCTGTGCTCCTCCTTTATAGTTGAACCCACCTCCATATTGCCCGGCCTGGGGCGAGGACAGAGAGATGAAGGAGTGGACATTGTGGTCAGAAAGAGTGGAGAGGATTCCTCTACAAACCAGCCCTCCTGTCAAAAAACATCAAAAACAAAGAACCCTTGAGTCTTTGAGGACACAAGTTCCCTGTCGCAGCACAGTAATTTTAAAAGGGATTTCAACGAACCCTAAAAAAAATCAAATGAAACAGAGAAAAACACATCCTCAAAATGTATTGGGTGAAAGCTGAAAGATGCTTGATAATATAATTTTTTTAAAAATGATCTGCAATTTTAGCTCCATCTCTTAATTGTAATAATGCATGCAATGTTATTGTCACTCATCTCCCCGCTAATTTGACTTTTAGCATACCTACCACAATCTCATTTGTGCATATACTGAATTACAAGCTGCTGGCTGGGATTTATAACTCCAGACCAAATCAGAAAATTCATAAAGTCCAACAAATAAAAAAAACTGAGTCAGTTATGTTCAACATTTATGATTTACAGTGTCTAAAGTGTCTAAATCACATGGCAAGACTGGATGATTGTTTAACAAATACTCTTTATGGTTTCTTTTCAGACATTCAAATGCATTGACAGACCTTGAGAGTAGCAGATAAAGTGGACACCATCTGCTGCATTTTGCAATACTGGGTAAATAGCTGTCTTGAATCCCTCCACCTGCTTCCACATGGGCTGCAGGCTGGCACTTCTGTCAAACAAGTCGATGACTGTCACATTTGTTCCAGGATGAGACTGTGAAAGAGAGCACAGTTATGAGTGATTCATACACAGCCACAAAAATCAGCATTCATAGTAACTAACTGAAGCACAGAGAGCATGGTCTCAGATTACGCTGGTTGTTTCAGTTACAACTTTCTAACACAGCAGAGATAAAAAAAAAAAAGCAGAGGTAAAAAAAGAGGACAATCACACAGCCTTCGCTCTGCATTTATGTATGTTACAGAGGGTGTGTGAGGAGTTTGGAAGATGCAGGTTGACAAGCAAGAAAGGGCACATTTCACTATAAGCATTTTAAAGTCTCCATTATCACTGCAAGTACCGACATTCATACAGTACTCAACAGTACTTCCATCATTCCCACGACTATAAACACACCAAAAACATAATTTCCATATGTACATCACAGAACATTAAAATTAAAACTACAGGTTATTTTACAGGTAAGTACAAGAGCAAGCATTCCAAACTTTAGAGCTAATACTCTTAGTGTGGCTAACTCCAAATTAATGTAATTATTATTACTGGGTTATAATTTCACAGTTAGGTCAATTTTAATTAAGATAGGTCATAATAAGAAAAATAAAAATATCATCTTTAACTGTAACAATATATTATAAAACCAATCATGGTTACATACTAAATTACTAATCTCATAATGGAAAATGTCAAGTTAACTACAGTTATCAAACAGCTGTGGTAAATTTAAAAATACACCACGCACTTCTGATTTGTTAAGCAAAATATTATTGCAACTTGAAATACGTGAAAGGCGCACTTAAGAAATTCAGTATCAGTTATGTCCACAGGAATATTTAGGTCATAAAACAATTTATTGACTCTATAAAGCAAGGCTGACTCTTGTATGACGAGCACAGAGGGCATCGTTCAGGTACTGACGTGATATCAGCTGGAGGCCTGCAGTATTAAACTGTGAGGTCACATAAACAGCATATACACATATGGTTGTATACACTGAAGCACTCCCTGTTAATTCTGACCACTCACCTCGTTTATGAACCGCTGTAAGTTTTTAAAATCCCCGGAGCTGTCGAACAAACCGTGCACGATGATCACCGGCTTGTACCCGACCACCGCAGCCCAGAGACAAGCAACGAGCAGCGGGCACAGCAGCCCGGTAGCCCCGCTGCTGCTGCTCCTTCGGCTTGACATGGTAGAATGGGAGCCCGTCATTCTAACTCCGAATATTTAAAAATAATTAAAAAGAAAAACTCTCAAACATTATAGTAAGACCTTAAAAAACAAATGTGGTAAAATAAAGTGAAATAAAAACTTTGATGTTTTGGCTAACGTTGTGCCATCGTCTTCGGCTCCGTTTGTTTTCCCAGCTGCTGCACAGATGAGTCCTCTCGTCAGTGAATAAAGATTCCCTTTTTACACAAAAACACAAAACTCTAAAAGGTTAATACTTCGGTAATGTTCGGTCTACAACGACGAGCGAGCTGCTCCGCTGCTGCTGCTTTTGTTTGTTCCGGTTTTCAATTTATGGTGGCGAGACGTCATTTCCTGTTCCGGCTAGTCCAATCAGCTTGAAACAAATGACCGACAGCAGGATTACTATTTTTGTCTGTAACATTTGAAAAACTGCTCAAGTTTTAAACACTAAAAAATAAAATCAGCCGCAACTTTTTTTTAACAAAAAAAATCTTACGAACTACATAAAATGCCCAAATAAACAAAGGATGAAAAAGTGGTATTTTTCCTTGTTGCTCATTACTGCTGCAGAAAATGACTAAGCATGACAACTGGTTTACTCACTAACTCCTGCAAGGATCTAATAAATGGATACAAGTCAACACAAAACAGTCACAACTCGTAGCTTTCTGCACTTTACTAATCAACATCAAACCGTTAAACACACGCACTAAGCATTTAGATGATGAAAGACATGATAAAAGGCTTTATTGACCAGTCATGCAGACAGAGAGCAGAAAAAAAGGCCAGACAGGCCATCGCCTCTTTGAGTACATCGCATCATATAGTAAATACAACCAGATCGGGTCATTAAAGCTCATTCCTCTGCACAGTCAACAACCACCCTTCTGACTTTTGGTCCATTTCATTCATTTCATTCCGATTCTACAATCCTACAAAAAAATCAGAGGGATAATGTGTCACCCAACCCTGACAGCACTGCAACTCATGAAGCATTCTTAGCGTCGGTGGAGGGTGATATAGACAGGAAACTGGTCGGGTTCATACACAACACTCTTTGGCATGAACTGAATAATGCTGGAGTGTCAGGTTGGCTTCAAGTTTCTTTTGGTTTCACTGAATGATGCGAACATGAGAGAACCGCATTCTTTGTAGCACCGATCATGCAGCTTGCTTGCTCAGCTCTTGCTAGAAAAAGGATTTATTGCTTCATCAAAAGTTTAAAAAAGCTTTCAGCGTGGCATACATGAAAAAAAAGAAAGAAAGAAATTAAGGTAAATTGTTTTTTTTTTCCTGATGCAGACAAGTGGATTGATCCTGTTGGACATATTGTGGGAGCAGCTCTACACGGTAGGCTGCAGTAGCTCCTGTAGCTGACACAAGGTGTCCTTCAGTGTGACAGCTAATGTCTCTGCATGAGTCTCCTCACAGCAGTTAAAGGCAGTGATGGAAAAGTGGACGTGGTCTGCTTGGGGGTTGTAACAAATAGCGTAGCCATCAGGAACGAGTGGCCCGAAACACATCACGCTGTCTGTGTTCGCAGGCACCTGAGGGCGTGGGAGAGAGGAAAACATTTAAAACAACTTTAAAACATTGGTAATTCAACAAATTAAGAGCACTCCAATTATTTAAATGGCAAAAATGATTCCATACGAGGCTAATATGATATGTTCAACAAAGACAGACACTCTCAGACAGAACCCCACCTGCCCTGTCCGGAGTTTCCAGTGTGATGCCAGCCCGTACGCCGTGTCCATGAAGATTTTGGGAATGCTCAGTCCTTCCTCAATGGCTTGCAGCTTGAGCCCCAACAGGTGACGTTCAATGCCGTGTCCTTTAATAGCCTGAACAGAGCAGAAAAGAATTAGAAGATAAATGTTTATTATTAAAACAGTCTTGTCTGAGCATTTACTTTCAATTTACCAGATCAGTCAGGGCTGTGTGGGCATCAACAGCTTCCCTGAACAGCTGTATTTTTGCTTCCCGCTGCAACACAACAATAACACACAATCCGATTACAATCAGCTGAAACCAAATAAAATCTGTCGAACAATTCCCTGTCAATATGGAGTTTCTCACCGAGACTGTCGGATCATCAAAGGCCAGAATAAACTTGAGAGTCTGATTTGTTGGTGAACGAATAAACTCTGTCCTTCCTCCTCGAAACATCCGCTGTGATACAATATCACAGGCTGGACACACCTCATTGTGAACTCTTTAAAGAAAAAAAAAAGATCAGTATTTATCACTTCTATTATTTAGTCTTCTTCAGTTTCACTTCTTGCAATTATCCTCTCTCTCCTCATACTTTCTGCCAAAAATCTAAATCTACTTTAAAAAAATGTGTGGTCCGTTGGTTATTTGTGTTGTTGGTGAACAAGTAGCAAAGAACATTATCTCCTGCTCTATATTCTGTATTTCCTGTTTGACATCATAATATTATTCCTGTCAAGCAAACAAGACTTGACTATGATCTAAATCTTTTCACAACCCGATGCCACTGACCTGTAGTATGCCAGCTGCAGGGCGACCTGGATGAACGAGTTTGGACTCAGGTTGTGCTTCTTGGGAAGCTCCTTGCCGAACCTCTTGAAGTTGAACACATTGACGTCAAGATCGTTGATCAATCTGCAGGCAATGTAAAAGACAAGTCAGTATTTGTGATAAAACTATTACTGCAACTACACTGTCATTCCGTATCTGTTTTACAGCCTCCACTTACGGGTCCCCTCTAAATGATAAACAGAGCAGAATCCAAGCCAATTCAAGTCTGCGGTGTAATTCGACTCCTCATTTTGATCCTGGCAGTTGAGTTATTTAAAGTAAATTAGAGAGCATAATATGGAGGCTTTGTACTGGGCTGTGGTCAGGAAATAAAAAGGTCTAGATCAGAAAAATAACATCGACATGATTGAAAAAGGCAGTGGAGCCAGTGAGAGCTTTCTGTTTTCATCAAGGTTACATTAACACAGGAGATAAATGTGTTTACACTCCTGAGGCTTTTTCTTTTGGCTGAGTTCACTCCAGCTTTGTAAGGTTTGAAAAGCAAACATCCAGTTTACACAAGGCAGCAAAGTCATTCTTCTCTTATCATGACAAGTATTCAGCAGAGACTTTATATTCACGGGTGGGAATATGGAAAGCTTACATGTCAAGGTTCTGCTTGGCCTGCTCAATGTCCCACTTGATTTCTCTGTCTATGTTAAAGTAAAGCTTTTTGGGCATCGGCAGAGGGACAAGCGGCGCTCTCTGTGGGTCTGGTTTCTCACTGCAGTCAAAAAAACATAAATGACATAAATGTGTCAGATGCAAAGGAAAACTTTTACTCATCATATTCTGTAGCCACCAGACAAAACTGGCTGAATTTTCACCCTTTGTCTCACCAGTACTGCAGGATGTGATCCAGCAGTGTAGCTATGGGTGGACCCTCAGCTGTGGCTTGTTCATACAGAAGACCCCATGAGCCGTCCTCACCCACCACAAACTGTTGACACGAACACAGAGAGGAGTCAGTCCAACTGCTGCAGCACCAGCTTTTCACATGTAATCTCAATTTTCTATGTAGGTCACGCTCCTCACCTGCAACGTTTTGTCAAACCAACGATTGCCACTGTTGGAGAACGTCCCACCTCCGTGCAGAATTTGAGCTGCTTTACGGCTCGCATACCTGTCAATAAAAGAACAACAAGATACTTAGCAAAAAAATATGTTATTGTGTTGTTGTCTGGGAAATCATTACAGTAATTTGTCACCATTTTCTGATGTTATACAGACCAAAAAAAAACAAATCAAAAAATCAAAAACAGAACAAGATATCACCTATTAGTTGCTGGCGATTCAAATACAAACAGGTTAAATTCTTTAGAGACAAAGGTGGAGACAAAAGAGGAAATAACAACTGCACATCAATGCCTAAAATCAAATGTTTACAGATGACGCAATGATATCTGAACACACACAGGGGCAGAGGATTACACAATATATTCAGCAAACACAGAAATACCCAAGTGATTGTGGGACAGAGAATGGTGGCGTGCGTGCATGTGCGTGTGCATGTGTGTGCGTTGGTGTGCATACTTCTCATCTGATATCCTCATCACTGGAGAGTCTAGACACAACGAGAAAAGTCCCGTCTCTATCATCCGCACCGATTCTTTGTTCAGTTTATCTGAGTGACAAACACACAGAGTGATCACAATCACACTCATCGATAAGTCCACTTTTTTTATCCACTGAAAAAACAAGAATTCATTTTTTTATGAGGAAACTGAATGTAAACTAACAGCACATTGGAATATACAGTATATAAAATGTCAAGTACATATATACTATATGTATGTACACATACACACACAACCTATTAGGAGAAGGGTATACAGATTGTGCTATCTACCTCTGAGCAGTCGGTTGTAGGCCTGTCCCCAGGTGTGACGGTGCTCACTGGTCAAGATGCCCATCGGCTCCTTGTCAGTCTTCCAGGACTGAGACCTGATCCTCAGCAGCTGGCTGTGGATCTGACTCTCTGTCATCCGAGAGCCATCACTGTTGTAAACCTCCAGCTGGAAGAACTAGTGACAAAAAAAATACATCAAGAGATCAGCGTATACTGATTCAAGTGTAGAAAGAGGGGTGTTTGTCCACACTCAACTATAATACACAACTGTGAGTCTGGTGCTTATGCGCTGTTCCCAGAAACAATCACCTTTAGCATGTGTTCACAGAAAACAGATTTGCATTTACTGTCATCTTGCAGGTGGATACGATAAAAGGATAAAAATCATAAGATTTAAGCTAAATGTTTAAGTCCAACAGTTACTTCCTACATATCTGCATCTGGTTGTAGCATGAGAATAAATAACTGAATATGCAACAGGACTTGTAAACAGAAGTCATGTGGATTCAGTATAGGTGGGTTTGGCAGCAGCTCGTCCAATGGGATTAGAGATTTTGTCAGACAGAGGAATCAAAACAAGTCTGATCTCAGTCCCTTTAACTTAAGACAAGGCTTTTGAAAAACTCTGGGTGTGACTGCACAAGACCAGACACGACTGCTACGTCGTACAACATGCATCTGAACAGGGTGATAAAAGACGCTGAGTCAACAACAAGACAGAACAAAAGAGAAAATATGAATCTGACAAGTGTCATGTACAGTCAGCTGGCTCATCCCACCTGGTAGTTCCTTACGACTGTGATGTGCGTTGGGGAGCGGCGAGAGCGGCCATAGTGGGCGATGTAGTCGTGTTTGGGACCAGGGATCCTGCAGGAGGAAAAGAGGAGCGGGTAGAGCTCCATGCACAAAGGCTTCCCTCGCATGTACTCGACTGGGAGTTGCCCACTGATTGAGACAGGGAGAAGGAGAGACGTGTCAGGGTTTCATACGCATCTGCCTATTCTCATGAATAACACACCAGTGTTTGGAATGCACCAATTCCTTTTTATTTGCTATCCAAAACCATCAGGGACAAATCTGACTCTGCAGCAGGATAACAAGCCTGCGTATGGTTGCTATGCCACCGTGGGCTGGGCCAAAGAGTTTTCATGTCAGAGATGTTTCAGTAGCGTGCAGTTGTTGACTGGAGGATACTGTTACCAACAGTGTGGACAAATATATTTAGACTGAGATTAAGTTTATGCAGTAGGGAAATATGAAGCAATGCCAGTCAGGCTGAAGTTGAAGCACTAAAATAGAAGCTGGGAAGGAGGCCAGGTTAAAAAGACATTAGAGGGTTAACAACGCAGTATAAACTAAACTAAACTTATGAAATCAAAACTTACGTTTTTATTTTGGCCTTGAACTCCAGAACTGCTGCTATGAGCTTGGATGCAAAGCTAAAAACAGATAAACATACTTATTACATAACACAGTCCGATTTCCTCTTGTAAATATACCAATCAAGTTCATATTTTGTAAAATATGCAAAAGTTGTATAATTAGTCCTGTAACTAATCATGAAGGACAGATAGTTGCTTGTTTCTTTATGTTTTTAGCAGAGAACTAGACTTACTGTGTGATACAACATATTTACACGTTTCTGCTATCTGCTCTGCTGTGTCATTGTTGGTCAATTATATGAAGCATGTGCTGACTCACATTAGCTGGCTCCCCCAGTCGTTATAATCTCTCCTTGGCAGAGAGATGGCCGGGTTTGAGTGCACAGGCAGAGGCTGTCTGCTCTCCAAGTACGCCCACTGCACCCACCAGTCGGCGATCTGCAGGTTAGACACACACACAGCAAGGATTAAAGGCACGTACCAGAGTTTGTTAGTGGGCCAGACATTCTCAAGCTAACAGCTGGAATTTAAGCAGAGAAGTGACGGGAAGGCTTTGGAAACAATGATCTCAGATTATAAAGTTCTACTTCTTTCTTACAGTTTATATTTTTTTTATATATTACCCCTTATTTCTTATGTAAAATGCGTTGTCCTACACATACCTGTATGATTGACTGATTGTTTTTTTTTTATTTGGAAGACTCACTGCTTTCCCAAACTAAGTCAGTAAACAAGACATAAATAAAAAGTACTGCTTTTGTTTTGATGCCTCACTTGTAATATATTACCGCGATATCTGGCACACAAATCCATGAGAGTCCCGACCACACCTCATTTCAAAATACTCCCTCTCACTCCAACAACTGTCAAACTTCCCACACTGATAGAGGAGAAACGAACCCAGTTCCTTGAGTGCCTCGCTCTTTTCTCCAGCCCCCTCTGCAGCCGTGAACCCAGGCCACCCGGCCTGCCAAACTCCTGCACCATCCTGCGGGTGTGGCTGAGCTCCTCGGGGGGCAGCAGGGGCTCCAGGGCCTTCAGGTAGCCCTGTAAGGTGTGGGCCAGCGGGGGCACAGGGTGTGGAGGCACGGAGGAGAAACACAGCTCCTGCCTCAGAGACACCTGGAAGAGCGAGAAGATTAGAGATTTCTGGAAAACTCAGCAGAATGCATATTTTATATGATAATTATTGTTGTTGTTGTTTTTATTATGAATAAAACTATTATTATGTTATGCACTGCAGGCCTATAGGTGCACAGGAGACTGGGTAGATGCCAGTAACAGGTGGGGCAGGATCAGAGTGTCTCAACAAGAGGAAGTGTGTATAAACACGACTATCTGCTCCTTGCTAGCTGAATGGCTCCGTCACTGCTCTAAGTGGACTGCAGGGGAGGATACAGGCCAATGTGCAAAACCAAAACACAGACAACAACAACAACTCACCCTGGTCAGCCATGTTCTACAGGGTCCCGTCTGAATCCTCCCGAAAATCATGTTTCCTCAAGTCACGCACCCACGCCGCGTCGCATGAGAGTGTGTGAGAACGCAGCGTTGTGTTTGTTGAACAGTTTCCACTGGGTCAAGGCGTCAGAGTGGAGCTCAGCCCTGCTCATACTTCCCGTCGCGTGCGGTCGATGAGCGTCCTCGTGCCCGAATACATTCGAGTTTGGAAACACGCGAACATGAGAGGGGGCAGAAGTCTTCTTCGCGATGCGACCATGCACAAACACACGTACTGATCCGAGCTGGACCGAGGCTGCGACGCGCGAGCTCGCACACGTGTTGACGTAAAAGCCTTTCCGTAAACAGCTACGTGACTCTGAACTTCGTGTGCAGTGCCGCGTGTTTCCACAGAGTGTCGCTGTTACGACTCAGGATGCAAGCGGGTGTAAGCGGAGTCACAGTTTAGTTCAGTCCTTAAAATATGATTGTATTTCTAATTTACCTTAGTCCTTTTTTTTCATTTCCACGTTTACATTTCCAGAATACTCATATTAATTAAGCAAAAAAAAGTCTAGTCAAATGAAAAGAATGGCAACATGTATTTTTGTTACAATTTTAATATTTTGATTTTATTTTGTTTGTTAGTAGTAATAAAATGCGGTAGTTTATTTAATTACAAAGAAAAACTGTCATTGCTAAGAACCTAAGTCTTTATGATAAGTAGGCATTTACTCTGTGTGCAGATAAATTTAGATTAAGCTATTTTTAATGTCACAAGTCTGTAGTTTTGCTTCTCTTAATGAAAATTGGAGAATTTTCTGCCTTGCGTATCAACAAATAAAGTTAACTGAAAACCTTTTTTCCATGATTATATTTATTAAAACCATTATAGAAAAAAATGCTTTGCAAAGGATGTGCACATAATTTGTAAAACACACAACTGCTTTTTACCAATTCACAAAAATATTTTTAAAACAAATTATATTGTAGATTAAAATCAAATAGCAGCTGTAATATGCTGAACTTAATCTGGAAGTTGGATTGTTTAGGTTCCTCTCAGGTACTTCCACTTGAGCAAATCTCTCCACTTCCACAAAAATAACTAAATAACAACTTTATTTAAACCCAAATGCATTGACTGTTACAGTATGTTACCAGTTGTTGGTGTCAGTAAGGCTCAAACGAACCCCACAAAATCCAAAAACCCAACATATTGCACCAAAATCCCATTCCTGCCACATTCAACACAACACCCACTGAGTGGATTTTTTTTTTCTGAAAGGCTTCAGACAGGAAAGGTCTGACTCAACAAGTCGTTCATATCATCTGTATGGGCAAATCCAGCAGGCACATGAAAACAGATGATATAAACAACACTCTTCTGTCTTGAGACAGTGCTGATTTATACTTAGAAAATCATAACATAGAAGAAACAATCAAATACATCAAATATATTAACTAAAAATAAAATGTTATTATTTTCCTAATATTGCATAGACAAGTGATCTAAAATATGCAAACTTTAAAAATATGTACCATTCTTTTACATTCACATTTGCCCCTCAATTTCCCTGAAAATAAACTAGGAGATATTTTTTAGGAATAAACACATATTAAATCTGCATTAATCAAACTTCATTTTACATTTCTTACATAGCAATCATTAATTCTGATGCTAACTAGATAAAAGGAAACAGCGTTACAACACCCTCACTTTGACACTCAGTTATTATAAGGAAACAAAACAATGTAAAATAACATAATACGGTTTAACAAAATGATGATGATCTCATCGCAAGGGCAATTTTGGTGAAGATGACCGAGGGCAAGACTCATCTGGAAGACAGAGAGATGGAAATGGAAGGTAAATAAGGTGAATCTATTTTTGGAGCTGTCTTTAATCCAATTCACCAACAGTAACAATTGTGTTTTTGTGAGAACCACGAATGCAACAGTATACCATTCCATTTGTTCTCCAACAATCAGCAGTTTTTTTTACCAGTATAAATTCTGCATTGAATGTTAGGTTTATTTCTATACTATGCTGAGCTTGCCCACATCCTGCAGCCAATATAAAATATTGCCATCCTTGTCCTTTGAGTTCATAAGTCTAAACATACTGGGAGTCCCAAAAGATGTAATGAAAAGCAGAACTACATTACACATTATGTTTTTTGAGAAGAGGGTGACACTGACCCACTCTTAGACCATGTCCCATTGCAGTCCCAATGTTCCTTGTGCTTTTAGATGTGATTTCTCCTTCTTCCACCTCAGCTTCTTCCTCTTGTCCCTCTGTTTCCTGAAGACTCTCCTGCTTCCCAAGGTCATGAGGGTACGGCGTACATGCCAACATGGATGTCTCTGACGGGTACTCACACACCTGCTCCAGCTGGTCTTCATCAAAACACACCTTTGCCTATATGGGGGAGGGGTGGGGAAATTGTCTTGTTCTTTATTATAATTAATTATTGTAGACATCAAAATCAAAACATTGCATGCAAATACAGAACACAGTTTTTCTCTAATGGCATTTGCTCATATGGTCAAATGTAAACAAAGGCTGGAGGCACAGAAGAGTATTTACACTGTCAGTGTAATGGTAACTGACAGCAGGAGGATTAACAGCAGAAATACACTGTATGTGAAAACGCTTACTGACACAACACAATCAAGTGGTTAAGGGAAATAAATATCACGTGCACACAGTAAGTGGTACATTCTAAATAGCAGAAGCAGAAACAGAAAGTTTGGTTTGCAACTTCTCTTAAAGTGAAGTAAAAGGAAAATGAGGCCCTGTTGTGTTCGGTTCATCTGTGCCTGCACTCGTATGGAGTTTGTTTACTCAGAGGTCAGTATGGTGTCAGATGGCCTGACAGGACACAGCAGCACATCTACAGCCCCTCTGCTCTCTGAAACACAGACTAGCACAGCAGTAAACATCGCCAGAGGTGAAAATATGATCTGGAAGAGGCCTGAAATGTACAGACATCAGATTGCTCCATACAATACTATACTGCTTCACCCTGTGACCGTGGCCGTCTGCAGACTAGTGCAGATAATAGCTCTGCATTAGAGAGGCTGGGCAAATCATGCTAAGGCACAGGAGGCTAATCCTCCCTCCTTGAACCTGATTAACCCAGCAGGGTAGCAGAGGCACCTGGTGAGAGACAGACACCAAATCAGTAGGGGAATAAGAAACAGAAAGAGGGAAGTGGTAGGTTGCATTAAAAAATAAATATAATATAATCCATCTATATTCTAAGAACAATTTTCCACAAGTGTGTATGTTAAGAGTATATTTAAGTAATACAAAACCTCGACGTCCAAGCAAGCAGGGTAACTCCCCACCCCCCACGAAGGCTTGGATGGGGGGGGCATTAACATGAGACTGACAGGTGGTCAGAGAATCACCAAGTGGTCAATCACTGCAACTAAAGATAACTGTATTTAGGCAAGAAGAAATAAGAAAGAATTACCTAACTGGGTAGTGGGAAGTAAAACAGAGAATCAATAATAAATACGTATTTAGATCAATCACATTAAATATGAAACTGGGGCCCAAACCAATAATATACAGAGAGCTTACTGTAAATGGTAAAGTCAGTTTGTGTTGATTACTGTACTTGACTTGTCGAAACAGACAGTGAGATTTAAAAATGGACACCACGTCACTTCCTTTTGCTTGATCTTGTGTTTTTGGAGAATATGTAGACGTTTCAAGGAGGAAGTGGGCAGAAACATGCGGTGTTTCTGTTGAACAAACTAACAAGTCTTTAATCGCCTTTAATCCTGTCAGTACGACTGTCAAACTGTTACTTTCCCTTTACCCCTCTCTTGCTCTTTCTCTCTGCTTGGCATTCTAGACGTCCAAATATTTTCTCTTACATCTTTCTGTAACTTCACCCACGCCAAACTCAGAAATGCAGAAGTACAGTCGAAGGCCAGCGTGGTCAAAAGTGTCTGCCAAGACTCCAGTCAAACAACCCAAACCCACACTGAAAGGACAAGATACAAAGAGAGATGTGTCTGAGAGACAGGGAGGGCTGACTCGACAAAAATGGCAGAACTGGTGTGAGGGAACAAGGAAACAGTCTGCAACGCACTCAGATGCAAACAGGGGCGGGGGGGTTACCAGGACTTTAACAGCTCTGACATGGAGACATTGGTACTAAAAACAATGCAATTCTTTGAAAAGAGACAGTCAGGTACGGTGAAGCCCATGATCACGCAATCCTGTGCGTATCTTCTCAGGCTTACTCAATAAAAACTCATCTCTTACTCTTTCTGAAAACAAGCAGAGGCGCCATTGAAATTTAAAATAAGGAAATCAAAATTTTTATATGAACTCTGAGCTCTGTTTTGTAATTTCAGTTGACAACACTTCAAATGAATTTTTATAAGACCAGTGAGGTGTATCATGTGGTGATACTTTGGAAGAAAATGTGCAAGAAAAAAGACAGAGGAAGGAGCTGCTTGTGGTTTCCTCCCCAACTTTTCGCATACCAGAATAAGTTCTCAATACAACCGCCAAGAGATGTTTGGCTAAATATGTGTAGTGTTGTTGAAATCAATAGCAGAAGGTCAAAGTGAAAAGTCTTCAAAGAATCAGACAGCAAAACCAAGAGGCAAAGCAGATCACTCCAGGATTTTATGGCTAAGAATCAAGATGTCGTGCTTGATAAGGCTTTAACCGGCTTAGCTCAGTCTCAGTGATCGCACTTCTCAATCAAAAGGGATGTTCTCCCAGTGAAAGGGGATTCTGCTTGACAATCAGGGACCATCAGACAGGTGACACAAGGTAATACTGTCTGGCCCACCTTGGATAAATTACATAGGATTTACCACCTTTTGAAAAAAATAATTGAAATATTGGTTGAACATAAAAACTGCAGTTTGCACTCACCCTTTTTGGAATCCCTCTGTTTTTCACCAGGCAGGACCTCTCCAGATTTAGATAACCTCCAATCACCTCAATCTCCTCCGCTGTGGGGTACTTCTTGTTTGCTGACTCAGCCACAAAGGGGGTCATCTGGGCCTGTTTCAAGGGAGGCTTTGAGGGGGTCGTCGTCCCTGCTGATGTGGACCCGAATGTGGTCCCTGATGTGGATCCTGTTCCTCCACCTCCTGAAGCAGCAATATTTCGTTTTGGATTGATTGTGATGGTGGCACCTCTCTTTACTTGGCCCCCTGAAGCACTCCTGATGGAGAAGAGCGTGGGCGATGGGGTGGGCGATGGAGATCCCCTGGGAGATTGGGCAGGCGATAAGGAGCTGGGGGAGGAGGCTGGAGTTGGGGCTGAATCAAAGGGTTTGAGGAAACTGTCTGGAGATTGGCTCCTCAGAAATGATGAGTTGACGGTGATAGACTGTTTGAGCTGAGGCGACATTCTGTAGTTTGATTCCGACTGATCCTTCTCCTGGTTCTTGACATCATCCTTTACAGGGTGCTTTAACAGTCCTTTGGGGCTTTGCCGCCTTTTTGTTTCTCTGTCCTTCAGGGAAGTGTTTTGTGAAGAACAAGTCTTCAGTGCTTCCTGCTCTTTGAGCTGAAGCTGCTCTATCTGCCGTTGTATTGTCTGAACCACACAAATGTCTTCCCCTGGTAAAGCCTTGGTGTCCGCCTGCTGTGCATTTGATATATGGGGCGTCACTTTAACAAGGTGCACTGACGAGATCTCCACAGTCCTATCCCTCAGACACAAACCTGATCTTGAGCCAACCTTTTCCAAGTTATAGATCCTGCTCATGGCTGCGAGGGAGTTGGGATGAGGGGGTGAAGTGGACAGAGACTGTGTTGAATCCAGTGGTGAGGTATATTCCTCCACCTCCTCCTCCTCTGACAGCTCCTTTTCTTCCCAGTCCCTTTCTTCCTCTCTGTTCTCACGATGACCCCCGTGGCACGTCAGCAGTTCTTCTTCATGTTCATCCAGGGGGTCATCTTCACCCTCAAGTATCTGCGAGCTGTCAGAGATAACTTCAGCAGCAACACTGGCGTACCCACTTGTAACTTCCTCTGCTCTGATGCCTTGTGAATGTGGGACAGAAACAGGAAGTTGAGGGCAGGTTTTCAACACTTCCTGTGTGACGTCAAATGCAGCAATGAGCGTCTGCGCTGCTGTGTCTTCCTGTACTGTATTGGTTTCATCCAGCTCCTTCCGCATATGATCTGCAGCTTCCCCCTCTTGTTCCATTTCAGCTCCCATCTCGTCATATCTTTCCCCATCTATCTGAGTATCGATCATCTCTGCGGCCATGCTCTCCTCTCCATCCTGGGTCTCTCTTTGTGTGACTTCTTCTTGTGATGACTCAGTGTGGCTAAAGGGCTTTCCAATTCTCCAGCTATCTCCTCTCTCAACCCACCGTCCTCCTTCCCCCTCGTCATTTTGATCTACAGCCTTAGCAACATAAAACACAGTCCTGGGTATTTGAATCTCAAATGAACCCAGAGGTGTGATCGTTTTTGAAGATCTGGGTGTTATGTCATGAACCTGGTTCTCCGATCCAACATTGCATGTTTGCTGTCCTTCTTTTGTGGGCTCTTTGGTCACATCATGAGCAGACTTGTAAGCCCTTTCACCACTCTCTTTGTTATAAACAGCCACGTCCCCTATTTGTCCTATTTTATTTATCAGTTCCTCTGTGTGGTGGGACAAAACAGAATGTGTTAGGTTGGGTCCTCGTGATCCTGCACCACTCCACTCTGATCCGCAGTGGGGGTGACTAGCCTGATCTGTGGCCGTCGACTGGCGTAGAGCGGAGCACTCAGTAAAAGCTGACTCATGTTTGTGGTGACTTTCAGCAGTGAGGCATTCTCTTGTCATGTCTGCCGATGTAGTCACAACATAACTTTGAATAGTTTCAGGAAAGATTGCACTTTCAAATCCACTTCCCCTAATTTGGGTCTCAATTTGTCCTCCTGCTTCTGAATCTTTCTCGACACTCAGCTTCCCTTCCAAACTTTTCACCCCCTCCAGTCGCTTTACTTCTCTTTCAGCTCTTGCTTTCCCATCTTGCCTAATTGGAACTCTTCTGGCAAACGAGATTCCCTCCGTGTTTTTGACAGATGCAACCATGAACCCCTCATCTCCGTCTCCATCACCTGCAGCGCTCTTGTCAATATGCTCAACTTTCTTAACTCCACTCCTGTTGTGAATAGACCTCTCTTCCTCGTGTCTCCTCGGCACAGGCCCACATTTTTCGTCATTTCTAACATATCCATCCCGATGCTTCCCAGACCTGTCCCTGTCTAAAAGACGTGCACACCCCAGTTTCGTCTTTGCTGTGGCTTCCTTGCCCAAACCTGCTCTGTCAACCCATGGTCTCACACTCTTGTCTGAGTGTATCCTCTCACGTATCCTCTCATCACCTAAACCATTCTCCTTTGCACATATGACTCGATTGGAGAAGCTAAACGAGCGTTTGGGTACGCCTTTCAACGACATATTCCTCCCATCTGTCCTCCCCTCCTCAAATTGTTGGTCATCTTCATCTCCTGAGTATTGTCTCCTCCCAGGACAGAGGAAGTTATCAGAGCTTTTCGATCGACATGGCGGCTTAGGCACCTCTCCAAATTTACTCAGCAGCTGGCTAACCCTCCCTCCTTTTTCAACAAACACATTATCATCGGCGTTGTCCCTCCTGTCTTCTTTAATAACTGTTGCCTGGCCCCATGGTCTTTCTTTCTCTTTAATAGACTCCTTTTCCCTCATCCAGGACATGTCTGTTCTGAGCTCCCTGTCAATACTGTCCCTCCCTGCATTCATGCCACTCTCTCTCCCTTTTCCTGCTGTATTCCTCTCTTCAGAGCTCGCCAAGGGCTTTATGATCAGAACCTCAGAGGCTCGGATCTCTGTGACGCTCCGTCCACCAGCCAGGATCTCCCTGAGGTCCATCTTCATCCCTCTCTTTTCCTGGTGGTCCTCCTCCTCAGGCCTCTCCCTCTCTGCCTCCTTCCATCTCCCCCATCTCTCGTCACTCCCTTTCCGGTCCTGTTCAATGATGATAATGTTGTCAGCTCTGATGGTTCGCAGACAGGGGACGACGGAAGAGAAGGAACTAAATGGTGGATCTGTATTTTTTCCCTCCTCGTCTTCCCTGACTTTGAGGAATTCCCTCTCCTTCGTTGCCTTAACTGACTCTTTCCATTGACTTTTATCTTTTCCCCAACTCTCCCTGCTATTATCTCTCTCTCTGGCCTGACTCTTGTCCCCGCTCCTCTCTTTTTCCCGTCCCTCGCTTAAATCTCGGTACCTCTCTATTTTCACCTCTATCTCACGTCCTCTTCCTAACTCTCCATCTTGACCCCTGGAGCTCATTTTATCCTTCTCCTTAATCTCTGAATCGTGCCTGGTGTCAGCATCCCGGCCCTTCCTCCATGCGCTTTGTGTGCGAATAAATGGGTTTTCATGGAGTGGAACGATAGTTTCCATGGACACCTGACTCACTGACTTGGGGTCTGCATCCAGCCAATGTCCAGGATCTGGACTGAGTGATGGTTCACTTCCTAGATGAACTGCCATGGAGGTGTCTGTGTCACTCAGCCCATCAGAGGGGATGGATCTTGCATCCACCTGCAGGAAACAGATGTCTCTGTCCTTTTCCCTGTCACCCACATTGTCCTGCTTTGCCTTCCTCCGCTGGATGATCCCCCGCTTCCAGGCAGGCATGCTGGCAAGCTTCTCCTCCTCCTCCTTTTCTCTCCTCTCTCGCTCCTCCTCCTCTCGCCTCTTTTTCTCCAACAGGAGCTGCTTCCATTCCGGAAGGGAAGACACAGACATAACAGAGAAAGTGCACGTTTTTTTTTCCTCCTTGAAGACACCGGGACTGGTCTGTGAAGTCAACAAATGATAATCTTGGTAAATAAAACTTTGCATGACCCAAATTAGCACACAACCACATGAGTGTAACATAAGGGTAACAGTGTCAACAGTGAATACATAGGCAAATGTCCACCAATAAACCATCCTCCTAGTGGCAGTTTAACTTTTATACATAAAATATAAATATATACATACATACACACACACACACACACACACACACACACACACACACACACACACACATATATATATATATATATATATATATATATATATATATACGATACCTGCAGCATATCATGCACATACAAAAACTGTACTTCATACTTTAACGTCATGTCATTGATTATAACATTAAATAAAACTCACCCAAAGTTTTTTTTCGTATAAGTTATATCCGCTTAGAGGTTACAGCTGTCATGTCCACTTGTGCGTCTTGGCTGTGCGTAACGCGCTACGGAGAACCCTCCTTCTTCTCCGGGAACTATAGCGGTGTGATGGATGCTGTCAGAACAGGAGCGGTTCAAATCGCCGGTTCGACCCAGTCCACTCAGCCCGCCGCCCGGCTGTGCATCAGGGCATGGCAGCACCTCCCGGGTCGGTCGGTGTAGTAGTAAATATTTGCAGCGTCGGAGCAGCAGCAGCAGCAGCAGTGTAATCCGATAATTACATTACACTCCGTTAAGAGCCTCACACCATATTGTCGGACCTAAGAAAAGGCGTTTAAAGAGCACAGCCGTCTGCCCCCCACCCACCCCACCCCCCCTGCAGGGGCAGACAGGAGAAGAGGTGGAAGTGGAGGTGGAGGAACGACCAAACCCTCTCACAATTTATATTTACAATATTTTATTATTTTCTGCCCTGATTGTTTTTAAATGTTCATGTCAGGTTGCGTTAGGAGAAATAGATCTTTTATTTAAATGTATTTTCATCCAGTTCTCATCTTCATTTAAGACAGCCGTCTGCCCCCCCCCCCCCCCCCCCCCCCCCCCCGCCCCAGACAGGAGAAGAGGTGGAAGTGGAGGTGGAGGAACGACCAAACCCTCTCACAATTTATATTTACAATATTTTATTATTTTCTGCCCTGATTGTTTTTAAATGTTCATGTCAGGTTGTGTTAGGAGAAATAGATCTTTTATTTAAATGTATTTTCATCCAGTTCTCATCTTCATTTAAGACATTTATTTGTACACTTCAATTTTTTATATTATAAAGACATTTATAGTTTTAGGTGTAATTATAGATACAGATCCATTGACCTTTTGCTAGAGAGAGTGTCAATGACCATCAGTTTTATTTAACATGGTTTTAAAAATACTGAAAGTTCCCATCCTATTACAGTAATATCTACTATATGAGACCAGTACACATAAAATGTAAGATTACAGTACTTTGAAGTGCAAGAATAACTTTGACCTTTTTTTTTCCTTTCATGCGCTGTCATGTAACTTGAAATAGAAAATGTATAAAATACCAAACACACGCAATTAGTTTCAAAATGAGAGAAAATACATTCTAAGTCTCATAAATGCCAGGAGTTTCATCTGTCTTGTTTCCATTGCAGCTGCAAAATGTGTATATTTTCTCATTCTCTTCTACTGACAGTTAAATGTAAAATCAGTGTCCTGAAAAATGTAATAGTGTAAATATACTTGGCAAACGATATTGAACAGCCTATAATATAATAAATACAATTATTCATTATTGTAAAAAATATTTGGAGGTTTTCATAGAAGGGTTTATGTCAGTTTTGAAAATATTTCTCTAAGTATTAAGACAGCAGTCAACGTCTCATCAGTAACAAAACCTTTGCTTCATTTCTCCTTGCGGTTGCTGTTGTTACCATCCGTGCCCCGGTGTGGCTCAGCAAGGAGCTGCATCTTGCTGTTAATCTGGACACACAGGTAGCCTAAATCCTGTTTGTCCAGAGAGTGTGCCAGGGCCAGGTAGGTCGACAGTGTCCCCGCCAGCAGGAGTCTGTCCAGGGACAAGGCTGGCAAGAACCACAGCACGACACCCAGCTCCAGGCACACCGGGTGGCGGAGGTGAGACAGAAAGCGCTGAGCATGGGTTGACTTGTGAGACAAGGGGTCTCCTAATCCTAGACACTCGTAATACACCTATGACAGAAGAGGGGGGAGAAGCAGGGTGATATCAGCATCAGCACCAATAGTTTGTAAAAAGAGTAATCGCCCAACGTGGGGCTCGAACCCACGACCCTGAGATTAAGAGTCTCATGCTCTACCGACTGAGCTAGCCGGGCAGGTAGTATGAAGCTGGGCCAAACATGGTTCAGCATTAGCACCAATAGTTTGGGAGGTTTCCAAAAGTCAGATACCAAAAGTTTTTACATATTTTTTTAAATCTAATTATAAAAGTGGGTCCAACTAATGGAGCCATTCTTACCTGCTTGATGCCCAACAGCTCGGGGTAATCAAAGATCATGAGGATGCTGCAGATGACAGCCCAGCAGAGGAAGTGCAGGGTGAAGCAGAGCAGAGGGAACCAAATACTCCAAGGTGCATGACGCACTGACCACAGACATGGGGCACCAGTCACCGGCTGCCAGTACCGCATCAATATCTAACCCAAGGACACACAAGGCATCTATGGTACTGTGTAGACATGACGTGTGTAATTGGCATAATGTTCAGTGTGGTATTAAATATTGTGTTGTATCTGTACCTGGAGAGCCAGTGCAGTAGTGAAGCAGTATGCCGTCCTATTCAGGGCCCCCAGTACAGACTGGAGAGCCTGTTTGACAGGTGACCAGGCCAGGAGACTGTGCTGTGAGATGAAGAGAGCCAGCAGGGCCAGATCTACAACAAGAGCCCTGAGGACAGAGCTGTCCTGGAGAGCCACTGCCCATGGTATGGAGTCTTACATACAAACAAGGAAAGAGGTACAATGTGAAAATATCATTATCATGTTTTTCACCGTGTAAACAATTACAGCACAAGAACATGACAAATTAGCTATAGATTGATTTATTGAATGAACAATACATATTTACTCAAATACAGAGAGGAACCATACAGTGAACTGATCCACAAAATAATTTATCAAATTAAAACATTAATTCTATTACAACCAAAATTATGTACAGCTAAACCATGCACTAATAGGCCTCCATTACGAAGAATACTAACAAAACATATTAACAAGCTGCACGATATATTATAGTGTAGTATTAATACTGTGAAGAGTCCATTCATTCCAAAGTAACACAATGCTATGTATGGAGCCACTGAAAACACAACTACTGTTTATAAGCAGTCAGGCATTAAACTCGTCACACAAGTGATGCACATTTCTCAAAATGGATAATCACAGGGGCTTTTCAATGCAGCAACAACAACAACAGAACATTTAGTCCAAATAAGATCCCATTTCACTCTTACTGCGTTTCACTCAAAGGAATTAAATTCAAGTTGCTTTAATTTAACAGTTTATATTTTTCCCTGATATCTGTAGCAAATGTCTGTCTGTCCACTCAGGGAAATCATATTCAAATTTTGGTGGATTCACTGGAACAAGATAACAGGGGCAATGCCGTGGCCCTGAAATGCAAATCACAGAGGCAAATAGGAAAACACAACTCAGAGCTCCCCGACCTTTGCCCTGCATAACTTAGGTTTGTTTATAATAAACTGAAGGAGAAAGCTTATGTCAAATAAACATTATAATAAAACTACAGGGTGAATAAGTATAATAAATAAATATAATCAAAACAAATCCAATTCAGATAATGAAAAATGTAATCGCCCAACGTGGGGCTCGAACCCACGACCCTGAGATTAAGAGTCTCATGCTCTACCGACTGAGCTAGCCGGGCGGGTACTGACAAGGGGGGCAGGTTTACAATATAAAGATTTATATACAAGTTGTCTTTATTTCCTTTTGCTAAAGTCACTATTTATTCACAAGACACAGTAACAAGTATTTTTATTCTAAAACATGAACTTAAAAGCGAAATAAATCCTGGAAACCGCATCATGTTAGCTAACTTTTTAGCTAAGCAGCAGTTAGCCACTCTCTTACCTTGACACAGCGTCGTGTCCCCGGTGATGTTGTGGTAAATAGCTCTAAAGGATATAAAACGAATAAAGTCTGCACCCGATATAAAAACAAACGCAAAGTTTAGCAGGGTCGCGGCACCGAGAGCCCAAGCACGAACTCCGACGAACGCCATTTCAATCAGCGTCTCTTCATTTCAACACTTACTTCCTTTCTGCCGGGAGGGGCGTAGTAGTAGTACTGAGTATTGACAGTAGGTGTCGCTGACAGAGGCCCAAAGGTGAGGAAATAGACCCCCGGGCATAGCCAGGTTCAGTTGTTTTGCTTGTTATTTGTTTGTTTTGCATCATTTTTCTGTCAATGAATGTGGTTTTGCACTTTAAAAAAATAATTTCCTTTCTTGTTTAAGTTAAGTTTCTTGGTGGTTGTTTTGCAACTGCTATTGATCGTTTTGTGTCTCTTGGTATTAGTTATTCCTGTCATTTTGATCATACCTTATCTCTGTAGCTGCCATCATGCAGTTATATGTGTTCACTTTGTGTTTATTAACACAACACTTACGACTAAAACAAGAAACATGAACAGTCACTTCATAAATAATGTAAATTATCTGACCCAGCGGCCAATTTTTCCATTTGTAATCAATAAATTACATTTTTAGCAAGTTGGCAAATTTGGGAAACACACACTTACATGAGTTTGTAAACAGTGACTTTATTACAGAAAATAAATTGTGAAACCTCTAACTGTGGCACGACCATATAAATACATTTACTAGCAAAGATACGCAGACTGATGTGTGTCAGCCTGATACTATTCTTAAATGAGGTTGACCTCACCACTATAGCACTCAACATGGTAACTTCTGTTAAACGACACCACTCGAATAGACTCATTTGACCCCTGAAATATAGAAAACAAAAATAAAAGAAGGAAAATGGTTACAATAATTTTTTCAAAAATCTATAATATATATAAAATATAAACATATGCACAAATGTATTCATTTAGATTTAGTTGCAGCTCACCTCAGTTGGCAGTATCGGTGCTCTGCAGGCGGCACAGCAGGGGGCCTGGACCCTGAAACCATGAAGACGTCTCCGCATGAGGTCACAGAAACTAAAAAAATGAGGTCACTCTGGGTGTGACTTACCTCGTGTGCAGCCTGTCTGACAGGCTTTGGATTAAATCTCTTTCTCTGGAGTGTGAGTGAATCAAGGGGCTCGGCCCCATTGTGTCAGCACCGAGCGAGGTAGGGAACGTACCTGTGGTAGTCGCTGACACAGTAAACCCTGCTGTGTGAGTCGACAGAGAACGGCTGACCCTCCAGGCGCTGGCTGCAGACAACGCAGCGAAAGCAGGGCGGGTGGTAGGACTTCCCACAGGCCTGCAGGACCTGACAGTGCATAATTAGCTCTTTTTTTTTTTTTAAACACAAATGTGACAGCACACACCACATATACAATCACATACACTTATACACTGTAGTGAATGAGATTATATTTACCATGTCCCTGATTAAATACCCACAGCTGGTACACATCTCTGGGGTTGGATGAACTCCTGAGTACTAAAACAGATAACAATAATTGTATGTTGCTGTAGTTGTTAATAAAAGGTTGCAGATTGTGTGTTTCTGTTACTTTATAGTGCTGCCAAATGAATTGATACTGACCAAAAAGTCGTTTTCACAATAGACTCCTCCCGACACTGCATAAAACGGCGTGCCACTAAGTGTTTTACCTAAACATGACAAAGAACATCATAAATCAAGGTGAGGTCAAGGTCAGTTAGTTTTCCCTTTCATCTTTTGATTCTGGCCTGATTGGTCAATGATATTTAAACTTATAAAAAAGATAGTTTGAAGACAGATATTTTCAGTCTACAGCCACGTTAAGAGGACTCACTGCAAACACCGCAGGTGAAACAAGCGTCGTGGAATAAGCGTCCCATCGCCCGGCAGGCTCCTCCTGCACCGCACACAGCTTCACTGCATCTCGCACAGCGTCCTGAACCCACACAAAACACAGTGACATGCAGAAACAACACAGCCTACAGAAGGTTGAGGAGATGACCACTGAAAACTACAAGAAAAGTAAATATACAGTGGAAATCTACCTTACCATAGTAAAGGCCAGCACTGTAACTGGGGTCCATCTTCTCCAGTGTTTTTGCCCAGCTGTCTTGTCCGGCTGGAGCCCATACAGTATGACCGTCTGGGGTCTAATTATATGTGCAGTGCAGACAGCTGTAAGGGGAGCTGCTATCTGAGTTTATCGTTGTTGCACTCAGAGCTTTTGGTCTCTCTGGGGGCAACAACTCCTCCATGGCTGTCACACTGATACAATGGTTGTCAGATCTCTAAACTGGAAGCTGCTGTAGCTCCGTGGGCAAATAGCAGGTTGTGGGGCCCCGAGGAAAAGTGTCTGGCCAAAAGAAGAACGGTAAAACTTGAACTTATAAAATCATATTCCAACTTTTATGTGATTTATTTTTTTCATGAAGCTACAGCCCTGTTTGGGCAACAGTAACCGAAGCAGGTAGTAAACAAATAAAATTGAGTGGGGCCAAATCACTCGCTGATAGCAAACTGACGCTGGCCTGCAGAAATAATGGAACATTTTATTTTTTAACAATAACAACACTAAATAAGATGATAAAAAATCTTTTAAGTTGTAAAATGTATAAATTATGGTTTTAAAATACTATAAATTGGCTTATAGAACATGATAAAAGTACCACTAATCAGTTAGTGAAACTGTGGTCAGGCTCCAGACCCTCTGCAGCATATGTTTGGCTGACCTGGCTGCGCGGTGTCGGAGGAGGGGAGGGGGAAGTCTGACAGCTGCTGTCTCTTCACTGAGGCCCTTTGTTTCACTCCACTGTGTGAAGCTGCCTAAATTCACCGCACGCCGCCCATTCTGCATGCTGTCAGACTGGTTCAACAAAAAAACAGTCAGTGGCACTGGTGTTTGACTGCGGAGGCGTGAGCGTGTTGTCAGGATCAAAAAGCTCTCAGGGATTGACCAAAAAAAATAATTATTAAGGCCACATGAGACAAAGTTCATTCACCTTATATCCTCTCTCATCCCTACAGTTGGTTTAAGGCTGAAATCAGACAATGGGGTGAAGCTGAGTCCATTTTAAGTCATGGCCTTTGACTGTAAACTTCACTCGAGGCTTTTTGGTGCAGCTAAAAGGGTGAATCCGTTGTGCGATGAAGAGCAAATGTAACACCAGTGTGTGTGTTTTGAAAGAGGTCTTGCCCTCAGGTGTGTTTCTGTGCAGGAATGTCTGTGTCATGAGGCGTGTGGAGGCAGGAGGGAGCCTCCGCACTCCCACTGTTATGCACAGCATGGACCCACACTCACACCTTAACTATACACTGCTCATCACCATATTAGAAAAGAACCACCCATCCTGCTGGTTAACAATATCATATTGCTTTAACAGTCACTGGTGGTGTGACATTACAGAATAAAGGAACTGAATTAAACCTGTTTTTTTTGTACTTATTTGTGTTAAACTTCTTATATTGTTAAGAGTTTAATGGTGCATGTAATAGTTAAGAAGAGGCAGTATGAAACGCTGCTTCCACACCCTGCTCTGACACATTTTGGGGATACACAGCACGTGCCAACAATCCTTGGCATGTGTGGGTCTTAAATAGGGCATCCATTGTGGCGCGCGGCGAGGGCAGTCAGTTTGTGTGCCTGCAGCGCATCGGTTCTGGAGGGTGGTGGTGGTGGTGGGGAGGGGGGTTTGCGCGGCAGGACGCGATCCGCCTCACCCGTCAAGTTTGGACAGGTAACCGTAAACCACCTGAGGGCCACGCCCTCCGCCGCGCTGTGGCGCACAGGTAATGTGGAGCAGGAAGTAAGCGCCTGTCAACTCCGTCGCTCCCGATTTAATGCGCGTGAAGATGCAGCTGCGCCTCTGACAGATCAACGAGCTGCTTGTTTTTGTGTGTGGCTGTTTTTATTATTGTTGTTGTCGTTGACGTTTGAATAAAGGGCAGTTCCGCCTTTTTGCTGAGGATGCGGCGCCTTGACGCACACGCGCTCCTGGGACTTTGCCTTTTGACAATCTTCAGGTCATCAGGTGAGACCGTGTTTCCTCTCTGCAACAAACATATGTCCACGTATTGTTTGTTTGTTTGTTTTTGTCGTCGCTGCCTTTTCGCTTCCTGTTTTAACTCTCTTAACGTCTCGATCTATGAAATCTACTGAACAAAACGTCCCGACAATAAACATGATCTCTTCTTTGTGCCAAATGGAACAAACAAGGCTGGAGCACATTTCCAGTGTCAGCCCGGACTTCTCGATCTCCATTTTCAAACAGTACATGAGCCGTTAATGGAGCTTCCTGGAGGCATGAATTCATCAGAGCCTCATTAATGATTGACCAGCAATCTGCTGCTGAGCTGTGAATCTGACTTAACTTTTTAACAAACTATTCTCGAACACACACAAAAAACCCCCGCGTCATTCATTTTGGTTGTCGATTCACCATAGTGAATTTATCCACCTTTAGTAGCTAAATTAAAAATTAACTTTTTGAACCTTTGGCGTCTCCAAAGCAATAATTATTAACTGTCAGGAGAAGAGGTTAGTCCACATTGTGTGTCAGTTCTGCAGCACTTGTTCTGTGGTGTGTTCAAGTCCTGTGTGCCTGTAAACCTTAATGACATTTTGCTTTATGTTGAAGTTTGAGAGCATTTATAGTGGTGCATGTATGCAATACAGACATCTATGTATACAGTATTAGTATGTGTATGCAGGTATATACTCAAGTGGGTACCTCGCTTTTTTGAGAATGTTTGGGTTTTTTTATATAAATTTGCATTGTTAATGTATAAAAATAATTTAATGGCATTTTGTTTACATACCAACATCATTAAATGATTGATTTAGAAATCCATGTCAAATGACCTTGTCATTGAAAATAATATATCTCACTATAAAAAATGAAATATACAGTTCTGTTCCCTTCTCTGAAGGTTCTGAACAAGCCCAGCTGATTCATTCCTGATCATTTGTTCTGCAAGTGATCCTAATTGTGAGCATGTGAAAGAGAACCATTGCAATATCCCAAAAGGCTGCAGTCCAAATCGGAGAATTTGTCTAAGCTCGCACTCACACAGCTGTTGTGAGGTTGAAACAGGAAAACACTCACAATAATGATCCTCTCCCCCGTTTTTCATTCTTTGCATGTCATCATTTTCTCCCCAAACTCTTAATCTTCCCCTTTACATTATCGTCAGGCTATCAGCACTTAACCCCCGCCCATCTGTCTCCATAGAATGTCTGCAGATGGTGGTCCAGTCAAACAACGGTTCGACGGTGACGGTGTCCACCGAGTTGCCTTTGGATCAGTGTGCAGTGTGTACAGTCAGTGGGGTGAATGACACACAGACGTCCTGCCACTCGTCTTTCACTTTGGTACCTGAAGAGGAGGTCAAGCTGCTGTTCAGATGCACCAAGCCTATTGAACAGTCTTACACAGTGAAAATATCTGGGACCATTGGTGAGTTTACAGGTGGTCTGATGATACCTATGGTAAACCCCTATGGTAACGTGCGTAATGTTTGACAATGCATTTTTTTTTTTTGAATTATAATCCAGAATGCACTAAGGATGCCTGCAGCCCAACGACGGTACAAACTCAACCCATCCTCACAGACTTCTCCAGAACCTTCGCCTGGGAGCTGAAGGCACCCGAGAAGACCATTGTGAGTCTGGACATCCTTGGGGAGGGACTGATGGAGACGTCGCAACCATGCACTAATGGCTTTCAATATGTGGTGGCCACATCCAAAACAAACACCAAGGGTCGCACTCAGTACTGTCGAGGGGGTTCCGTGACTCGTTTCGACCTGCCCAATCAAGCAGTGGTGTCTCTGCAAGTCAAACCGAAGACCCGCGTGGAACCTGTGTTGTTTCAGGCCTCCGCAGGGCCATTAAGTAAGGAACCGTTACTAAATACAGACTCATCTCTCGTAAGAAATCGATAATTACACTGCTGTTTATAGTGGAATCTGCATCAGCTGAGTCTACTGCTATTATGTGTAATTTGACACGTTAAACGACTTCATGATCGATTGAAGTATCCTTGTATTTCAATAACCTTATCTCCTGCAGAGGGCCGGACGATGGTCGTGAGTGTTGATTCCAGCACCACTGTGATCGTTAGCCGGGATCCCGACGACCTGGAGTGTGAGGTGTGCACCAGTGACGGTTCAAACTGTAGTCCAACAGAAAAGACACTGAATAATGTGGACAAACTCTCGCTGGAGTTCAGCTGCCCAAAACCCCAGAACATGTACAGTGTAAAGATGAAGAGGAAAATAGGTGAGAGCTGCATAGATGACACCTGCCAATAGAATATGGGGTTGATGCTTTTTATTGGTCATGTAGTTCAGTCATTTCTGAAAATTAAGTTGTTTATTTTTTACTTAAAATACTTACTTATGTGTTTCTAATTGTATATTTACTGCACCTATATATCTGTATTTTTAAGACATACAACTTTATAGTAATAGAAAACAGAAATAGATTTATTTATTTATATCCCATTATCCACTTTTATTTATGACAATAAAAGCAATTTTTTTTTCATTAGTAATTTGTGTAATAAATTTTAAAAAATGATTTTTTTTTTTTATCATTTGCTTCACTCAGATTGCACCCAGACTTCCTGCAATCCTGCAGCAGGAGAAGTTGATCCTAATCTTTTTAAGGACTTCCAAAGATCCCTGACGTGGGACATTAGTGTCCCAGAGAGGACTGTGTTAACGTTGGCCTTCCCTGGTGGTGGACTAAAGGAGATTTCTGATACTGAAAAGTGCAAAGATGGCCACCTGTACTCGATTAGCACAACTAAAAGTGACGGAAAAATCAAAACTACAAACTACTGCAAGGGCGGAACGGTGTCTAATCTGGATCTGCTTGGAGTGACGACTGTGACCGTTGACGTGCCGAAAGAAGGAGAACTGGAAAAGACAGCATTCACTGTCAAAGCAGCACCGAGAGGCAAGAACCATATTTGTTCGGAAAAGGAAACTAGTATTTAATCTAAAAACATATTATTGTACATTATAATGTGTCAAA
>JAFBJQ010000064.1:46771-165606 GCA_016785345.1 Trinectes maculatus
ATACATACAGAAATATATATATTTGACTCATACATCATTATGAACGTAACCTTTAAGGTCCTATGTTTATGGTGTGATGGGTTTTTTTTTTTTTTATTTGTAGGTAGCAGAAGGATGGCCGTGACCCCTGAACCCGACACAATAATAATCATCAGCAGGATGACCAAAGAGCCAGACTGCAGTGTGTGTGTGAACAAGGCACCCAAACAGATATGCCACCAAAAGCAGCTAAAAATTACTGAACCTCAGAACACCTCCGTGGAATTTACCTGTCCTCAACCTCAGGAAATTTTCAGGGTGGAGATCAACAGAGAAATTGGTGAGAAGACTACACAAATATTTGCTAAGACAAAAAGTCTTTGAAAACTCTCACCCGTTCTCCTGATTCTGTCACCCCCAGACTGCACGGAGATCTCCTGCTCTGGTAACATCGTTCAGGCCGAGTCCTCGCTGTTCCCCGACTTCAACCGGACCTTCACCTGGTACCTGAAAGTTGTGTCCACACGCACTTTTCAGCTGGACTTCCCAGAGACGGGAATGCGGCAGATTCCTAATGAGGAGACCTGTCCAGACGAGCACACATACACTCTTGTAACATATTTGCGCACAGGACCAGCAACCATTGGCACCTTTTGCAAAGGGGGAACCGTAACCACTATCCTACCACGATACAGGGGCTATGTGTCTCTGGCGGTGCCGGGGGACACCAAGCTGAACCCTGTTGACTTCAAACTCAATGTGGGCCCAGAGACCAGCAGTAGGTTTTCTGTCAGACTAAACATTTGGCTCATAACTTACAATGGATTTAAATACAAACAATATTTACATCAAATATATATTCAAAAATACAGTTGACTCACTTCTCCTACTTCCAATTAAAATATTCTGCCCTCGTTTCCTTTCAGAGTTGGCAATAGTGAAAGTCAATCTGCCAAGAGGTGTATCGGACACAGACTTCATCACAGCCAACTACCCCAGGGACTTCCCCGATAACCAGCAGATGCAGTGGGACTTCACGGTGCCAGGCATGCACAACTACACAATGCTTTTCCGTGATCACACAGCCCCCGAGTGCCTCAAAGGTGAAGTGGAGGTGGAGTACGGGAAAGAGGACAAGAAGGTGACCAGACTGACGTTGACGGACGCACAGCCGGCACATCAGCAGGGCAACTTCAACATGCAGATCAGTAACTGTGAAACCAACAGGACGCTGCAGGGACTCACCTTGAACTACAGAGTGTCTGTGATGAGGAGTGGACATCCAGGTACAGTGTAGACACTATCCAAACAGCTGTGTGCTGTGCTGCGTAATTCAGAACAATAATGGAAATTTAGGATCAGAGATTCCCATTAGACACAACCGAACAGAAAATACGTTTGAAAGTGATATTTTTGAATAAAGCATACGAGGAGGAACTTTTTAACCTTAATCATGACCGGTTCTGCAATCTCCATCTTTTCAGTTCTGTGCAAGGTGGATCTCAGCAAAGAGCCCGTGTCCCTGCAGATAGAGCGAGTGGGTTCTGATACCTATTGTGAAATGAGCATCAACTCCAAGGTTGAAAACAAGATAAAGGTGGCTGCGGGCACAAAGGCCGACCTCTCCTTCCTCGACTGTCCAAACGAAGAAGTGCGTCTGACCGCCAGTGAAGTCATCAGTAAGAATCTTTTATTCTTTGCCTCGCTTGAGCACATAAAGTGAACAGCTTCATCTAAACTCAAAAAATATTCTCAATCTCTGTGTCTGTTTTTTAAATAACAGCCTGCCAAAATGTGACGTCGTGCTCCACGACTTACCTCACTGTGCCCAAAATGGTTTCCTGTCTGCCGATGCCGCTGCATAGCTTCACCTGGCACATCACCGTCCCCCACGACGGCACCGTGGATCTCGTGTCACCGACGGGGAGTCTCCAGCAGTCCCTGCCTGGACAGGAGTGCAACAAGTCGGTCACATTGCACGTGAGAGAGACGGATGGGTTCTCGCTTGGAGATTACTGTTTTGGCGGAGTCATCCAGAAGGTCCAGTCACATGCCAACATCTCCGTCACAGCCACAACCAAAGACTTCAGCAAGACCAGGGGGCCCCTTCTTAACGTCAGCTACAGTCAGGAGATCCCAGGTAAGACATAATTATTGATAATGAAAATGATATTCAATCATCTCACTTTGTACCTTTGGGTTGAGGACTGTTAATTGGAATAAGTTGCGTTCTAAAGATGCCAACAAATTAATCAATAATGAAAAAACTGTCAGCTCTGTAACTAGCTTGGTAAAACACTTTGCTTTTCCACATGGGGGCACTGTTGTACTACAAATGCTTAAGACATCTTTTACTAGACCAGCAGAGATTATTATCATGCAGGACATTTCATGTTTCTTTTTCAGAGACTTTTATTTACCGAGTTAGCCCCACGACGTCGTCGCCGACGCTGCTGGCGTCCCCCAACTGGCCTCAGGGCATGAGACCCTTCTCCACGGTGTCCTGGATTGTTAATTTGCCAAGCCAGTACCAGGCAGACATACAGTTTGTCAACGTCAGCCAGCCCAAGTGCCTCGAGTGGCACACCGCCATCAAGGTGAAGATGCTGGGGTACGAGGAGGAGCTCCTGAGCCGCAGAGAGGACGAGCCGCCAGAGGACAAGTTACTGGTGCCGCAGAGTTTCTACCTCAACATGTCCAACTGCGTACCAGAGGAGGGACATTTCGGTGCTGTGACCAAAATCGTCCTGCAGAAGAAGAGCAGTGAGCATGCACTTGTCTTGGCCTTTTGTCTACACAGAAAACTTCTTGCCTCCAAACACAGTAAACAGATGAATGAAAACACTTGTTTTTCTTTGTTACCCTACAGACCTCTTGGCCATTATCCTTGGGATAGTCGGCGCTCTTGTGCTTTTGCTGATAGTGCTGGCTGTGGTTTACTTCATCATAAGGTGAGTACACCTGTAGCAGAAGTTTCATAAGTTCTGGGCCTGTAAGATGAAGATTTGGGCCTCCACACTTTAGTCTTGACGTTTGTTTCCACTGTGTCGTCATCATTCCAAACAGGAAAAAGAAAAAAGAAAGAATGAACAAGGAGTCCTCCATCTACATCGGCAAAGGGAACATCTTCCGTCCGGGTGACAGGCACTTCTCCAAAAGCCGATCTGAAAACGACTCCCACGTCTACGCCTCCATAGACGAGACGATGGTGTACGGACATCTGCTGGGCGAGGCCAGCTATGCCGACAGGATGCAAGACTGCTTCAATGGGATGCAGGTGGATTCTTATAACACGTTTACAGGCCCCAGTGATGGAAAGCTGCCTGTAATCAAAGAACCAGAACCAGAGCCTGAGATGGACCAGTACAAGACCTTCCTGGACCCTTCCGACACGTTTATCCCATCCCGTCCTCGCACTCCAATTGACCGACAGGACAGCCTCGGCTTCCAGGACCGCAGGATGGTGGACAATGAACTGTACACGTTCAAGAGCACAGGGGAGATAAACACCATCCGCCTTTCCGGTGTTGACATGGAGCCACAGCCGGCAATAACAGAGGAGTCCTTGTAGTGTGTTTGGATTGTAGCTGCACGACGGACGACTGGGCCTCTACATCAAAGTATCTCTGCACTGACGTGAACATACTGTATGTGCCTCGATCAACCACAGTCAATCTGAGTTCCATTAAGTTTTAAGTATTGCTGCGTTCGTCCCCCGCAGAACTCTAAGGGTTCGAGCGTAGCCACGTGCTGATCCTCCTCGTTAGCGGAGTAGTTCAGCAGTTTAGTGTTTTTAAATCTTGGACCATGTGACAAGGATTCAGGAGCAGGGATTGCAGATGCAAAAGTGCAAATATCTCTGTTCTTTATTTTCAGAAGTGTTTTTATATTGTTTGATTGTTTTTTTTTTAAGACAAATGTTTCTCTACCTGTAAATACAGTGTGTTTTTTAAAATTGCAATAAATTCTAGGTAAATGGCTTATTGGGGAGACAGCTCAGTCCTTGAGGTAATGGCAACCATTACACATGACAGCGTGTGACATTTAATTTTCCTCTGAGAGCTGAAACACTGACCTTTTTTGAATTCTGGATGGTGAAAAGAATTTTAACCACAGGAACTCCGGCCATGGAACATGGACTGAAGGAGGGCGTGGAAGCAGAGACTGCAGAGAAGTAGCCAGTGTTTCAGTGGGAACAACAGATGCAGATGCCAGGTTGACACAGCTGCATCAGACTTTGTGCAGCTGCAAGTGTCACAAGTCTGCGTTTCTGCATTACTCTTTGGAGACATGTGACTTGGGGGAGCGACATTTTGGGCGTTGCACTGATTCTGTGATCAGTATCATTAGTGGTTGTTGTTTTTGTTGTTGTTGTTAGCATTATTCAGTCTTTAAAATAAATGAACATGGAACTGTCAGGACTTTGACAGTATCTAGACTTGTTACGTTGTTCAGTTGCACATCACCAAGTGATAGTCCTAAGGGGGTGGGGCAACGAAGCACAGAATTAGCATTAATATTCAAAGTGACATCCAATCAACAGCGCTCCCTATGGTCACACTTCACGTTGAACTTACACGATGCTGGTCAGATAATATTGTTGTTACTGGACAGAACCACCAATAACAACAATAATTATTCTTATGTTTACAATTCTACGATTTCTGCAAAATTTGATACTCAGCAAAAGAAAGCAAAAAAAAAAGTGTAATGGTAATTTAGTATTTTATTGATACTCGTCTTTAGGTTATATCAGGTTAGACCTTACAGGAGACAATAAAACTCCCAAACTGAAATGATCTTTAAGAGGAATCCTGATTGAAGATGAAGACGATTGATGCCTTTTTTTTCTAAATGCCATATCGCTAAATCTATTCTGGCTCCAAGCGAGTCGTCTTTATAAAACACAGTAGTTATTTGTAAAGGGTTGCCTGAGTTTAAACCAGTGGTTCTCAACCAAGAGCTTTCATAATAAACAAGTGGATGTTTGGAAATCGTTAAAGTGAGACCCAGTTTTAATGGTTGTGAAAGGTGCCAGCACCTACACTATTATTGCAAGAACACTGGCATTTTAATTATAAATAGCTTTTTTGACTTTTGATATTTTTTTAGAAAATATATATATCTATTTTTTGCCTTTTTTTAAAAAGAGAAAATATATAAAAATTTCAAAAATTCTTTCTTAACTTCCTGTTTTTTTTGTGGCCACAAGGAATGCGGTAAATTACATGTCACCAGATCACTCTGCAACTTTTTATCTGAATTTGGTCCAGCTGACAAAACGGTTGAGAACCACCGGCTTAAAAACTCCTTTTAAAAATAGCAGGCATTGTGGCGTTGCAGCTAGAGTACGCAGACAAAGCAGCTATGACCATGCACTGAGTCTATGATGAGATAAATGTGATCAAACAATGTTGAACTGGCAGACAGAGGGTTTCTCCTCTCTGCAGTTCTCGTCAAACCACTTCCCACGGGACGATCCGGACAGGACGGCACAGTTCTGGGACCGGCCGCCGTCCGGCTGAAGGGACCTTACATTGGAGGTGTCCCAGTTTTTGTATGCGACGCTGGCGCCAGTCTGGTCTGTCCAGGTGCCCTCAGTCACCATGTCGTTGACACCCAGCCAGACCTGCTCATCTGGGCCAATGCTCTGACGAAGGTAGTTGCTGAGCTGGTCATTCTCATCACTGGATGTGGGCGTACCGAGGACACCGCCCAGGGCGTTACAGTCTTCACTGGCTGTGTGATAGCCTTTCCTCACGGGGTCAGCTAAGTAACACTTGCCATGGATCTTAATGCCTTTCAAACAGACTTGAGAAGAAAATAAATAATGACACAGGATGGTTACTGATGCGGTGTCGTCTTTCCAAGTACTGGACTGGCTAATGATAAATATGGAAGAAATAGCCAGGAGATAAGCAAAAGTTCAGATCCTAATGTGCACGAAAAAAAATGTTTTTCTTTATGTTGAAGGTTTGCAGGAATACATGGATATTATTTTGTGTTCCGAAATAGCACTCAGGAAAAGAGTTATGGTTTCAGAGACGACACATGGATCCCATCTGTGTTTAGCCTCGAGTACTTGGATATCTCTCTGGTGCATTTTAACCCAAACTACTAAAACAGTCCACAACTACGTGCACATGCATGATATACAGAGTAAGCACATAATTACTGATTGTCACTGGACCGTGCATCACAAGATCATTGCTAAGTCAGTTTTACCTGTCTGCAGGGCCTGCTGTTCCTTCAGAAGGTTGAGCTCCTCGACAATGTCATTGATCTGCTTCTGTAGCTCCTCGATGGCAGCGTCCTTTGTCGTATCTGAGTCAAACAAGGACACAAAAAATTCAAATCAGATTGAATCAGAATCGTGCCTGTGAGGGAAACAGTCTATACTATACTGTAATTTAATAGCAGTGTCTGAAACAACCCATAATAACCTGTCAGTCTTCATATATGCTGTGAAGTATCAGATGTCTTATGTCTACCTTTTTTCACGGGCTTCTTCCTTGATGGCGTCTGCTGAAACGAGCAGTTCACCAGCAGCAGTGCTCCCAGCAGCACACACACTGCTTTGACCTCCATGGTTCGGGCTGTTGAATGAGGCTGCTCCAACGTGGACGTCCGCAATTTATCTCTCTCCCTCTTCCCTTCTCACACCCTCCCTCCCATAACTCAGAACAGGGAAAAATACTTGAGTCCAAAACGTTGCAGGAATAACAATCCAACCTCAGGAACATTAAATGATGGTGTGTGTGTCCCATCTGGCCCCAGACACTTCACGTGGAGAATCAGTGCAAACTCGAGCCAGGTGTGGAGAGCAGGTGCAGCCTGGCAGACAGGGCGAGACACTGTGGAACAGTTGTGACATAACCCACTGCTGCCTTCATCAAAGGGTATGAAACAGAAATAAACAGGCACTGACGCATATGGTGCATAAAAGCCTAAACAACTTGGTTATAGTTTATTTCCTGTCTCCAAAGTCTGGCTGAGGGCTGAAAGAAGAAGATTGAATGAGACTTTCTTTCCAAAAGGCTGGCCAGAAGTAGTTTTGGAAGCTCTTCGCTATGGCCTCATTTGGAAAAATGCTACTATTTCCAGCTGTTTATGGCAGCACTGAAACACAGGAAAGTCATTAGTCCTTAACCGTGCAGTCTCTTAATGTTTGTAAGAATTTATTTTTTTTTCAAACAGCACTGAGAGCTCTGGCCATATACTGGAATTTGTTTTGGATCCAGACTGCGCTGAGCCTGTGCTCATTCCCAGCTACAGTGGAAACTATCCAGTCACATCTGGCCTCTCTGCAAGACTAAAGCTTCACGCAATCCTCGACTGACACGTGGCAAAGAGAAAAGGATGCAAAAGGCTGGACTTTTCCTGTGCAGTGTTGTTTGTGACAGAGCAACACTGACTTCAGCTCTAAGACTCTCCACAGTACTGAGTACTGATTGTCCCAAAAAATGACAGATCTTAATAATATGTAAGATTGATTTAAATGCCAATCAAACCATAATAAAGATACAGGAAATAGGTTACTGTATCTCAATCAGTTTGAATACGAAGATGAATGCGAGTGAAATCGCATGTTAAGACAAGCAGACTATAGAAATGAAAATGTTTTATTAGAAAATGATGTATACGGGTACATACATAGTGTAAATACAGCAGCTGCTCTTAGCCAAGGAAGCCAACTTTCTGTCTCTTCTTCCCCAAACTCTCCTCCTCTTGCAACAGCTTCATGAGCGGATCATGAAGAGCTTTCCCAACCCGTTTACCTGCCTGCTGACAGGAAGACAATCAAGTCCTGTTCTACCATACAGCCTTAGTCATACATAATCATGTAAAAAAACATTTAGGTAAAAATTTAAATATTGTAACACAATGTTAAACTTAACAGTTTATTATATTTGAAAACTTTATAAACAATAGTGATGCACTAACAGATTCATGCAGCCAATTATTGACTCAAGGTCAGCTCTGACTCTATTTATAACCCAGTAACTGTTAAATAAAAATAAAATACTTTATGCTAATGAAACAGCTGTAGAGAGACAAGGCCAGATGGTGGAGAAGGAGAGATAAACTCACCTCTGTCATTTCAAAGATGCTCTCTGGATCCAGACTCCCTCTGCCCACCTTCCTCATGCAGGTAACTGTGCCCTTGTGTGTGACAGAGATGATGAGGCTCGCCACAGAGCACGCCTTCTCTTGCAGAGTCGCATCCACCACATGTCTGTGTCCCACCTAAAAGTGTAGTGTAGATATTTCACTGCATGTGTGACAATGGGCTTTAAAAATTAGTAACTTCTCAGTCTTAGCAAATGAGCTCACCTTGCACAAAGTCACTATACAGGGCACATTTTCTACATTAAGTCTAATGCAGTCATACGGGTCATCTGACAGCTCAATTTCTTTTGCCCCTTCTTCATTTGCTGATATGTGCACTCTGGGAATTCTAACAATGAAATCAGACGTCAGTATATAAACTTGCACAGTCTATATATCAACAAGCAAATCATTAAACTGAACAATATAATATCTGGTCATACGATTAAGAATCCAATCATAAAGACCCAAACAAATAAACACAATGAACTTACTTTGTGTTGAAAAGTGCTGCCTTGATAGCTATAGAAATGGCGTCATATAAGTTTCCATCACACTGCAGGAGCTATGGAAACAACAGTGTAAGATGCTTACTCTGATCGAAACTGTGGTCCTAATGTCAAATGCTGCCATTAATATTCTGGGAGTAGAAGCACAGACACAACATCACATTTTGCCTTGACTTTTGCCAATAACAGTCCTTAATACTGGCACTGAACTGTCAGACTACTCACCAGTACATCCACATAGAGCACCCAGCAGTGTTCTCCTACACTAATAGAGAGGCTCTTCAGGGCCACACTGTGTTTGTTGTTGAAGACTTTGTAGAGGGTGTTACTCAGCTCTGTCCCCAGCTCCTCACCTCCTCTGCCCTCAAATTCAGGGGTTGCATTGGCTGAACTGGAGACGAAGGGGTAAATAAGCATAAGCAGTATCATCTGCAGTAACAGAAAATCAGTCTGATAGGTTTTATGTGGCAGAAAGGAAAATAAGAGGTTAAAGGGAAAGGAATGAGATGAACTGACCATTAACCACATTTATAGCATATGCCTTTTAATTTGTAATATGTTTGTTCTTTAGTATGTTCAACACTGTGATCTGCTATAAACAGATCTCAGAGGAATGATACAAGTCTACCTCCTAGTGGCAGGTAATACATTAAAACAAGCACAAAACTTTTTCAGTTTTATTTTTATAAAAATATATAATTCAATATATAATTCAATTTCAAAATATACAATTCAAATGTTTTTTTATGATGTGAATCTTTATTTTGTGATTTTTTTAAAGACATGATTTATACTGGATATAATTACATAACAACACCTGACACTTGACCAAGCACACTTGTTTCACCAGACTAGAGTTTCTGATAACTGGTGTGAACATCATCATCATTCTTCTTCTTCTTCTTCTTACTATTATTATTAAACTACAGACTGAAGACAACAGTTCAGTGATAAATGAAACACTATTTAATAAAGCTCTAATGTCTTCTTTTCAAAACCCAATTTTACTCATAGTATTACGTACTTACCAGTCAACGAAGAACTCCAGATATCCTTCATCTGGTACCATGGGCTTTGGTTTCCCAATTTCAGCCTTAATCCCAACAAGAACTGCTGTGTGGCCCTGACAGACACAACAGAAAGTAAAAGACATTTAATCAGGTAGTAGAGACACAAATAATTAATACGAGGGTTTTAGGATATGTTTTCTATAGAGTATGTTTTGTTTATGCAGAAAACATGTTGAACTTCAGAAACAGATATTTATATAGTGTATTTTTTGTCGTTACCAGAGTGACTTTGGCAGATCCGTCCGTGTTGGACACCACATCAGTCTCTATCTCCATGTGTCTGTAGTCCTCACAGCCTCTTCCGTCCACTCGCAAATCATCCTGATGGCACGAAACAACATGTCAACAACACAGGCAACACAGTTAGCAACAGGCTAACGCAGCTAGCCTTATAGCGCACAAATCGAAAGTGTCTTAATGTACAGGGGTCAGAGGGGTGTGACTGTGTGTCGGTTGGAAACGTACCCGTATGCCGTGTAAAATGTAGACCTTTTCAGCCTCGCTTAATTTTACTGTCGCCATACTGATGCGAAAACTTCTGCGGCATGCGAGCGTGTCGCTGCTTCTCTACGTCATCAAAAGACGACGGCAAAATAAACTCACCTTTCCGTCCCCGAAGAGCGGGGCGCCCCGCCCATCCGGTACAGCCAGTCTATAAAAACAAACATTAAGTTAACATAACGACTCTCTATAAATTAAATCATAATTTACGCCTTGTTGCACAATTCACATAAACGTAACGTATTCTAAGACTCCACCAAGGTACTAAAGAGATGGATTAGTTTGCTCTGTTTGAGATTATATATTATTATATAAGGTTTATATTATATATCAGTAATTCGTTTGGTGTTTGCATATGAGATGCTATTCAACGTCCTTCGCAAAGAAACAGAACATTTTACAAGAAGAGCATATTTGCTTGATTTTTATACTGCACCTGTGAGAGAGCGCTGCCTGACAGACTCAGCTCAGGGCAGCAATGCTCACATGGATCCAGGGAAGCTACTTCCTGGTTGGCTCTGCGGGGTTTGGTTTTCCTACCGCCCGCAGATCCTGGACCAGAGGCCTGTTGGGGCTCGGTGCTCGGCACCAGCTCGCACCCGGACAACAAAGCCAGCGACTACCACACCGAAACCGAGCTGCGGGAGCCAAACAGCGGGGCCGCGGAGAGCAGCTGCCGGGGATCAGCGAGGCTAGCTGGGACTGAGCTAACAGGCAGATCCCCTGAGAGACCACTCTCTGTGGTCTGTTTTCCCATCACAAGCCTCCAAACTACGAGGAGAGTTTTAGAAACTTTCACAGATAAGCCTGGAAACTGAGAGGTAAGATTTTAAAACACGCAGACCCACCATTTATTATGTAATTAACTATAACTTTTATCATAGCGTATACCAGTACTACACAGCAACTGGAAACCCACATATCCTGCTCCAGGTACCGGGTTATTTCCTGAAAGTCGGTTTATCATAACCCACGATGATGCCATAATAACTGCATCCAGCCCTCTACGTCATCACGTGATTCAAAGTGATTTCAGTGTCTCTGTTCGTTACTCATCAAGTTTCCCAACGTCTTGTAATTCACTCCTTAATGTTTACTTTCCAGTTAAACCATCTAAAACTCGAAAGGGTTGTAAACAAAGTTATGTCTCCAGCAGGATGTTATGACATAAGGCTGAGGATAAGTCGTTTTCACTAACAGAGCATCTGGTGGTCTTCATTTTTACTTATTTCACATGTGCTTAGTTGTTATTTAACTTATGAGTAAAGAGATGACAAGAGATGTGTTCAAAGGGTTTTCATCACATCCAAATCCCAGCTATCAACATTAATGACTGCCATCATTAAATCTGGCATCTTGACATTTGGTGTCTTCTCATCCATGACAGCAGGGGCGTCATGTTTAGTGGCGTCTTGAGTTGGCATAAAGGCCGTTCTGTAAAAGAGATCCCGCTCCAAGACGGTCAGTTGGTTGCTTTCATTGTAAACACAGTCAGTCATTCACTGACCGTTATCTATAGACTCCACCACAAAAGAAACCATTCTCTGAGTTAAACGTTGTTAATGAACTGGGCTTCTAGTTAGTTTCTGTCTCATCTGCATTTTAATGAGCTTTTTTTCAGGTGTCTTTGTTTTTAATGGAGCAAATTGTAAAAAATAAACACACACACATTGTAATAACATGACAACAGAGTGTCCTGTACCCCCCCTCCTTGGAACCAGCTTGACTGGAAATGGCTCAGCTCCCACCAGCTGAATCACACTGACTAACAGTCATATGAAACACCAGCAGTTTGGTTTGACTGATAAAGGAAAACCTGTTTGATGAGGTATTCTGTCCAAGATCTTGGAAGTGTTTTGTTTTCCTCCAGTGAGGAGGACGATTAAAATAGCATTGATTTCCAGTGCTGACACCAACACACACAGGTCCCTAGTTTAACATTTCTTTAATCGGCAATATTTTAATTATACTTATATTTTGATAGTCTTTATAGGACTGTGAGGATTTGCTGTTTTTTTTGTTCACTGCTCTTCTGCGTCCCCCTCTGTCCCTGTGGTACCTTGCAGTATGAGGTTGGAGCCCCGGTCGTTGTAGGATGAAGAGCCCTGCGCACCGCACCAGGGACATCGAGCGACAACCTGGCTACCTGAAGCCTGAGCACTGCTCCCCTCCTCCGCCCCGCACCAGCTCCGACACCATGTGGTTCATCCGCGACGGCTGCGGCATCGTGTGCGGCATCATCACCTGGTTCCTGGTCTTCTATGCTGAGTTTGTGGTGATGTTCGTGATGCTCCTGCCTGCCAAGAATATGGCCTACAGCCTCTTCAACGGGCTGCTCTTCAGCAGCCTCGCCTTCCTCGCCCTCGCCTCCCACGCCAGGGCCATGTGCACAGATCCGGTCAGTCAGATAGAATAGGTTGGGTTGTGTCACAGCTGTTCAACCATGTTCTCGTACTTCTCACTGTGGACACAGTATAAGTGGAAAAAAAAGATTAAACAATTACCCAATCAATTAACAACAAAATAATTATGTCTTTTGTTTTTAAAGGTAAAATCTGTTCTATGAAATGGACGTATTTCATAGAACAGATTATTGATTGATGAATAAGAACTTAATTATTTACTTTCATTTCATAGTATCACCGATACTATGGTGTTTAGACATTTAAGCTGTATTATTTAAGGTAACTGCTTCATTGTTGTGTTGTTGTGCTCCAGTTTCAACTCGGATGACATTGAACAACATTTGAAGTGACAAACTGCGATTTCCTGCTTTGTCAACACCTAGTCTCTCGTCTCTCTCAGGGAGCCGTGCCTAAAGGAAACGCGACCAAAGAATTCATAGACAGCCTGCAGCTCAAACCAGGACAGGTGGTGTACAAATGTCCCAAATGCTGCAGCATCAAGCCAGACAGAGCCCATCACTGCAGGTAGGTCATCAGCAAAGGGGGCATGATTACAAAGACTCATTTCAAACCCTGTCTCTTTATACCACGTGGGTCTGGGCAGGCAGTGTATTGCTGAAGTGCGTCTTACCGAGGAGAGTCCAGGTGAGGCTCCTCCACAGGGGAATCCTCCCCCTCCCCCATGTGTTTTTCTCTTTTGTATAGCATCTCCCTGTAGACTCTGCAGCTTGATAATGAGGAGTTCCCTCGGTGGCTGCTCAGTGGGTTTCCTGGGATGTGGAGGCATGAAAAGTGCAAAAACAATGGAGACTAATTGAATTGTTTTAGCAAATTACACACAGATTGTGGCGTTCTGCTTCATCGTTGATAGGCGGTCTAATCTGATTTGTGAACCAGCTTCAGTACCCCTGACAGACCCCATACGACTCAAGCTGATCAAATGAAACCACAATCTAGGTGTGCGCTTTTTGCCGAAAGTCCCAGTGTTTCACTGATTCATTCAGTCGTGTCATCTTTATGACGAATGTGTTGTGTCCACAGTGTATGTAAACGCTGCATCAAAAAGATGGACCACCACTGTCCCTGGGTGAACAACTGTGTCGGAGAGAACAACCAGAAATACTTTGTGCTCTTCACAGTGAGTCTTTAACCACCACTCATTCACCTCTCGTGAATCTCTACTATATTCTAATAGTTTTTGTATGTAGTACATGAATTGTGGATATAAGTTGTCTGCTTCCAGTTTAACATTAAACCTTTGATTTTATTTTCAGATGTACATTGCACTAATATCCCTCCATGCTCTAGTCATGGTGGCTTTTCATTTTTTGTTCTGCTTTGAAGATGACTGGACAAGTAAGTCGTACAGTGTGGTACAATGCTCAATTCCCACGTTCACCAGCAGCTGTGCTGTTATACCACCATAACTCTCTGACTCACTCTCTCACTCTCCTCTTCATCAGAGTGCAGCAACTTCTCTCCACCAGCAACCGTCATCCTCCTCATCCTCCTCTGCTTTGAAGGTCTCCTCTTTTTGATCTTCACCGCAGTCATGTTCGGGACTCAGGTTCACTCCATCTGTACGGATGAGACGGTGAGTCAAGCGGCAGTTTGAGTGACAGCGGGCTCATGCTTGAATAAATAAGTGCAGGTAATTTACTCACCGCCTCCAGGGACGTGGCGACATTGCTGCATTTTCTAATATCGTGCCTGCAAAAAAACCAACAACAAACAAGGATAGAGAATGAGTCACTCATAATATTCCCAACAAAGATCATCTATTTCAGGCAATTACATTCTAATGGAACCTGCCATTAGAGAGAGAGAGTGTATGTGGGTGTGTGTATACTGACCTTAATCATCAGGAAATCCTGCGAGTGAGTCACCCAACACTGACTAAGACCTCTGAGAGTCTTAATCTTCATTATAAAACCCTATTTGTGCTTCTTTTCTGTGCGTACATTTAATTTTAAAGACGGCGCGTATTTGACGTCAGCAGCAGAGACTCTTCTGTCTCCTCACCTCGGTTCCTCTTTTCTCCCGCAGGGTATCGAGCAGCTGAAAAAGGAGGAGAGGAGATGGGCCAAAAAATCGAAATGGATGAATCTGAAGGTGGTGTTTGGCCATCCGTTCTCTGTCACCTGGCTGAGCCCGTTTGCTACACCTGACCACGGCAAAGCAGAAGTCTACCAGTATGTCGTGTGAGAGCTGGAAACTAAACCGAGTTCTGCTGTGGACTAAGACTGATGATCTGCTTTCCTACTGGCTGGACCTCAACATGAACTCCTCTCAACCACATATATGTTTTCTTTAGTTATTAATATTTCATTTATTGAAATTTCAGGGTATTCTATCGCACACTATTTGTTTTTTGTTGTTGTTTTTTTTAACATTGTCACTTCTTATTGTTACTCTCTCGGTGCTGACGGAGATTATTAGAAAAGAATGAACATCTCTAACGAAGAAGCCACAGATTGATTGGAGGCACTTAACAATCGTCGTGAGAGTGAAGAGACAGAACTTTGCCTTCTCCGAATGTTCCTGCAGCATTTCCTGCTTCCAGTGCTTAACAGTGTGAACTGATGTCCAGAATGTTTTCGCACTCGGCGGCCCAGTCCATGTCACCTGTTTTTTTTTTTAATTTTTCAACTTGTAAACGTCATTTCTCTCGATGCAACAGCCCTTTGCTGGATCCTGTGAATGATTTTCGCCTTAGAACTGTGCATCAGGAAATGGCACCTGCTGTTTTTAAAGCAATTTCATGTATTTTTGCCTTAATGTGACAGTCAGGGTAAGACAGGATCACACCACTTTGTATCATTTTAAATGACTTTGCTCAAGTTTTTTGTTTTTTTTTGAATCACAGATCCTGTGGAGTCCAAAATGTCTTAGGACGACTTTCCCATTCAAGTAAATGATAAAGTCAGACTTTTGAAAGCCACAGATGGTGTATTTGTAAACCTGATCTATCGGCACTCATAGACAGAACAAATCAACAAATGGAAGAGCAATACGAAGAAATATTTTTAAGCAGACAATACATATTGCTCCCTGAAAGCATTGACCTTAAGTGTAATTCTCATTCTCTGATTTAATATGCTTATGGGTAATTCAGGTTTTCATAGGTTATAGATTTGGGCCTGACTGGGGGGTTGGAGACATTGGAAAATGTTCACGGAGGCCTGAAAGACTTTGTTTAAAATGCACATTGTTATTGTCTCATCTGTTAAGGTTTTTAACCTGTGGCAATGGGAACTTTGTGCAGATAGGATAAACACCACCTTCACATTCAAAAGGCCTTTTTTCCCGAGATGTGTGCAAAAGCCTTACTGTAGTGTGCGTCATGCTAATTAGAGTAACGTCAACTAAGTTGCCAAATTGAACGCGTAATGCATGGAGGCAGTAAAGTAAACATTTCAAGCATGCAGCAATAATACACATGGCTATTGAAAGTCACTGGAGTTTGTTTTTTTTGGTTAATATATAAATCCCTCATGTATTGAGATGCAGCCGTTTACATACAGTACACCAGCTTTCTTCTTTTTTTTCCTGAGCTGTTTCATGTATTCTGTGGTCAGGTATGGTTATTATTACTGTGGACCACATGATTTTTTTACTGTTCTTTTTGACTGTGGTACATTTAAAGGGGAATGAAATAAAACTGTGACAGCTATGTATTTTAATTTATAGTATTAATTTATAGTGTTTGTCTTAGGTCACGTGATATGAAAATTTGGGCACTACTTTTTAAATGTGTAGATATATCTGATACTCTAGTGCACATACACACACACACACACACAATCAAAACCAGTTCTTTAGAAAATTTAAAAATGAATAGTAATAGATGGAGCTCAAGGCAAATCCAGTCCCACTCGACTAAGCCCACGCTTTATATTAGACAATACTCTTTAAATGCAAAGCAAGGACACTACGCTGAATGACTTCACCTGTTTGCTGCAGGAAAACACAGACATTCACATCTAATTGTATTAATCGGAATGTAACATTGCTTTGAGCCAGCTTTCCACTGCACGTCTGCCTAAAGCCAACAGTGCCGGAGTGACGGAAACAGGAATCTGGTTTGTCAGGTGAGATGTTTATTTAATAATTTAACCGTGTTTCTCCTCTCGACGGAGACGACCAACGCACACGTCCCATTCAAGTGTCTCGCTATTAACAGAATATATTTACACTTTTACAAACGTTTGTTTCGCCTAAGCTGCAAAACACAAGCTGAACATCTTGTTCAATTTGTCAGCTGATCTCCACATATTTTATGTTGGATGGTGAACTAAAATCCATTGTTAATTTTACAGTTTCCTCAACGTATAGATCAATTACACGCACGATCAAACTGACGTTGTCATTTTTTGGATTAAGTTGCGTAAAATGAATTTTGCTGTTGTGTTCTCGCAGTGTTAACTCATCAGTGCGAATCAATCTAATCTCTGTACTGTTTATCTGCACATGGATATAACTACATCACACAAGGAGTGGGTTCACAGGTAGATGCTTTGACCTCATATCCTTTACCAAAATTTAAGATTAAATTAAAGATTACACAACAAACCCAAAAACATGGAGGCACAAACTACTGAATTCACTTCTGATGTCGCTGAGAGCAATTTAAAAAAAAACCTGCATGGTGCAAATGGCCATGCTATGAAACGTCACTCAGCCGGCCTTTGATACAAAAGCTGTGTCGTCACATTTCCACTGCAGTCACATTATTAGGGATGCATGTAAATCTAATGATACAACACCTGCACAGCAGCGGCTGGAAGGACGTCTGATATTTCTGTGTATTGCTGCCGTGGGATATTACAGACAGGTATTATAGCTACCATTACGCATATACAGTATGATATGTATCCAAACAACAGTGTGATCTTTAAACAGCCTGTGATGCTGCGTTCAGGAAAAATCCCTGTATGCAAGTGTCCATACTTAGCAGATTTTTATGCAAATAGAAACATTACTCTTATATTAACTTGTATTGCCATTTTCTATGCTGAATTATTAATGCTTCACTATTACACTCATCACAGTGTCATGGGATCTGAGATGTAGACACTACTATTATGAAGCCAGGGGTTTATTAAATCCCCGGAGACGATGGGTGATGGATTAGTTTACGTGACTGAAAATGCAAGATCTATAAGATTGCAAATGGAGGGCGCACAATGCTCAACAAACAATCACAAGAGGCTACAGGATGTCACTGAGACTGGAGAGACAGTCTGACTGCCCAGGTCCCAGGCTGAATAAAATGACCCAGCTCACAGGGAAACAATGCGTTGGTGTGATCTGTCGGCACGTGTCCATCATGAAATGGAAGACCAGCTGCCTCTGAATTAAAACATGCCATGCTCATATCATGCATTGTGAAACGCCAGGGACGAACCTTTCAGCGCTACATCAGTGGGACTATGACTTGTGAAAGGTCACCTCATTAGCATCGTCTGGAGCATCGCCTGGAGCATGCATTCGGTGGAATGTGCGTGGAGGATGTTTACAGTGAGTGTCTTAGTAACGTCAGGTGATGGGAGTTAGAAAAGCTTTGGTGATCTGACAGCCGCGATGCATAATGCACAGGGTAATAGTTGTCAACATCATGCACATGGTAAATAATCTGTCTTTGACAACAATCCAACAATTCACTTTAGTCTGTCAAATATGCGCACAGGTCCACAGTTATCAACTTTTTTTTATATATGTTCATTACTTGTATTTTCATATTTACCACACAACCACGAGAGCGGCATTGATCGTCTCATCTCACTTTCTGCAAGATATTAAATGAGCCGATTTCTTACAGTTTGAGTTGTTTCCAAGAAATAATGTAAAGCTCGATTCATATTTGGAGAAATGTGATGGTAGCTGTAGCTGTAGCTGAGCGACGAACAGGGCCAGCATCTCCTCTGATCTCAGTACAGCACTAAACAAGGCTGCATTGCGGCTGGAGCAGGGCTGTGCAGCCTGCATGGCTACAAACCGGAGGGTGAATAGTTGCTCATGCCAATAAGGAGATAGGTGCAGTGGTTTTTATTTAAACTGAAAATGAAATAATTTAAGAAAATACAGGCTCACGACTAATTGCAGAACAGCGAGTTACTATTACAGAGTGCAAATGTTTGAGTTAAAGGTCAAATTAATTTAAACACAACTGGTGTTTTCAAATTTCACTATTGTCACTATAATCAGAGGAGATGCCAGCAGAGACACATCGCAGCCAGCAAGAGCAGCTGGCTGGAGACAGGACATGTTATTCATCCTTCTGGGGGACTGCGCTGTGTTGTCCATCCTGGGGTGAAACCCTCTGCAGAACCAACAGACCAGAGAAGGTCAGAGAGATCCCAACCCACCACAGTGTTATCTGGGCTTCACCAAAGATCAGCTGGCCAAGAAAAGCCTGAGGAGGTGAGTAAATCAGGGCGTCCCCTTAGTCAAAGGAAACCAGTCAACGGAAGAGTGAAAGAGTGGAGAGAGGACTGGTGACGGAGGCTGCTACTTACGGAAGATATGAAGTTGGAGGCGGTGGTGGTCACAGTGGTTCTGGTGGAGGAAGAGGAATACCTGAGTGCTTTGGCGAGGAAGGTCCACATCACAGCGTTACAGGTGAAAAGGAGTCCGCCGCACAGCAGCCTCAGAGGGATGTGGAGCTGGAACATACAAACAGAAGACTTAAACACACTGGACACACTGCATTGTGTGTGTACGTCTACTGACATATGCCACGATTCACAACACTGCATGTCCAACGCAGTTAGAGTCCTGCAGCCGGACGAACAACATTCACTATTGCAAAGGTGATTTATTTAGCCAGAGATTGGTTTGTCATTGGAAACAAGGCAAAGGCAACATGGCGGCCGACGCGAAAGAGAACCTGCTCTGAAGTAGCAGCAATAAGTGGGTTATTGTAAAGTAATGAAAACACAACTCTTATTTGACGATAAAGACATTGTTAAAAATCTCTAAATCAATTTCTGTTCCATTATTCCACTAAATTCTGTGCACTGGTCCTTTAAGGTCTTAAAATAGCAGGCCTAGTTACTGACACACAGGACAAGAGAACAACACGAATGACCCAGCACAGTTTCTAACAGCTGACGTCACTGAAGGTCATCCGGGGAACGTGACCCCTCTCTGAAGCCAGCGGTTACGAAATGTCGCAATAACACGCACATGGCACAGGCACGAGCTGCAGTGTCACTCAGCGCACGCGGGAGCTGCTGATGGTGCTGATGCTGAGGGAGTCAGGGGGGGGGGGGGTAATCACCCTCCATCCCCAACTTCCTCTGGGAGGAATCACCCCGCTCCTCGTGCTCACTATTGCACGCAACTGCGGCGACGCCTCACCCGGTCACAGGTGGTAGTTTCGTCCGCTTGTCGGTATTTCCGCTGCTCTCCCCACGTCCGGAGTCCGGTTTCACACACTCCCTTCAGGTAGTCGGCTCCGAGGGACAGCTTAGCCGAGGACGACGCCACGGCCCCGAGGAAACCCGCCAGCAGCGCATAGACAACTCCCGGGACCATGATGATGACGGCAGCCGAGGCTCATCGCTCTCTGACCCGGCCTCACATCACATCTCTGCCGCCGCGGGTCCGCAACGAGCTGCCTGCATCACGGTGAAAAGGTCCTCCTGCCACCAGGCACGTTACCCTGCACTGTCTGCACACTGCCGTCCGGTGGCAGTCCAACAACACATGGTCAGATGGGAGCAGAGCTGTGGTTGGATAACGACGTCCCCGTGGCATTCTGGGAAATGTAGTATCTATGTTTTATAACGCTGAAACAATGAGATTGCAGTACTGAGAAGGTGCAATAAGTTTCAACATGTTTCAACATCTGAAATTCAGATGAGTTATAGAGTGATGACAACAAAAACAACAATAATGATGATGATAATAATAATCAACAACAACAATAATGAAATGATAATAATCACAACAACAACAATAATAATGATGATGATAATAATAATAATCAACAACAACAAGAATAATAATGACGATGATCATAATCACAACAACAATAATAATAATGATGATGATCATAATAATCAATAACAATAATAATACCAATAGTATATGGGCCATTCTCTTACAACACAACACTCTGACTTGTACTGGAACATGAAAAAATTACTATATAGTAGAAAGGTCTGTTATTGCTATATGTTCAAGTCTTTGTGTTCCTGTCTGCACACGAGGACAATCAATGCTAATGTCCTGTCCTTCAATGTGGGTATGACTCAACTTCATCCAGACCACTTCATTCACACAGACAGACCTCAGTTCCCGTCAGCATACAGATGAGCTGCATCACAAACAGCCCTCACATTGACACGCAGAGTATAAATGTAGAGTAATGTACTGTAAGCAGTAGATGGTTAGGCCACACATGTACACATGTCTTACCACACATCTGTCTTACCACTCCTCTGGGCTTTGTATAGGGAGATGACTCTTGCAGAGAAGACGACAGGGGCGCCATCGTCGCGAATGTATGGACCTGCAATGACAGTGATAGCGACGAGTCAGAGAATTATATTATATATTATTATAACATGTTTTCATTGTTTATCAGCAGTGAAGAGAAAGAGCTCAAATTGTCACCAATGGGCCAAATGTAAACAAAATGTGCTGTTTTGCCCAGCAGATGTCACTAATGTTCTGTAGAGAAATACATTCTCATTTACCACAAGCCACCAATGTATGTTTATATCAGCCTGTTTCTTTGGTTGATGACAAATCGTTGCCACAGCCCCGTGTTGCCTTTTCACCATAACAACTGTGAGCAAGCAAAACCTTAATTAATTAATTTATGAAGGAGCCATTATGGCTTAATTGCTCATTTGAATACATCTGCCAGCAGTATAGTATGTAAAGATAGTAATAGAAATTCTTTGCATCCACTGTTGCATGTGTCTGTGGATTTGTTTGTTTGTGTAAGTGTGTGTTGCAAGCAGTGACAGGAGACGGGTTTCATGAGGGCAACCTCTCTCTGTCACATTCTGACACAGTCAAGCTGGAAAAGTCTAATATGAGTGGAAGCCATTAGCTGTTCACGCCTGGAGTTCCTGCGACAAACACAAACGTCAAGTTCGAGCACTAATTGGGGTCTTTCTGCTACTGTTCAATTGAACGATAATTGAGCCCACAGAGAGCTTTCGTGACACTTACAGAAGTGTCTGTCGTCATCGTCTTCCTCTGTCCTCGTCCACATCCTCTGCTTCTGGACCATTAAGGTGGTTTAATAGGGGAGAAATCTGCCTTTCTCAAAGTGTAAGGGTCATTAGTAACAACTTACCAATGGCCTTCAAGTGCCATCACAATATACAGTATTTCAACCAATTAAAAGATAAAAAATCTGTTAGAAAAAAGTTCACCGCATCATACACGCACACAAAAAAGGCAGCTGGCCTGTCACCCACTTGGCCTTGTCTGCTGACCTTGTCAACTTCAAGGGTCAATAACCACGTAGTTGTGGGTCTGTGTGAAAAATGGAGGCTGCTGAGCAAACAGATGCAAATTTTCAGTGGCAGAAATAATGTTAAACACACACACCCTGCGTGACCTGGCCTCACAATGTTAAGATTACATGACAGCTGAATCTAAATAAGTGCCCACTGACTGGTGCAGCTCGTTTTATATGGTAAATAAGCTTCTATCCTAAAGGGGACCGAGATGTTTTATGGAGTCATGTTGGCGGGCTGCGGCGAGCGGACTAAACCTTCCCACAACAAACAGAACGGAGATAATCTCAGTTCCCGTCGGTGCCAGCAACACTTAGACCAGGTGAGATGCTAATCTGATCCAGGTGTTCTTTTGAAACACAGTCTCAGCAGAACACGGAAACAAATCAAGGTCGGCCATGTCTCTCTGTTTGTTTACTTTTACTACTGTGCATTACTGATAAAATGCATTCTTATATAATGTGATGATGCCAACCCATCCTTATTCAAATTCTGACGTCCTTCTCTAAATAAAACCTGCCACTCAGCAGTTTTTGCCAATAACCTTTCAGAATGTGCAGTGATCGTCTTTCTAACACACAGTACTGTATCAACACACAACAAGCCACACGTTCAAGAAGCCAGGATCGATGAACGACAAGGCAATAATATGTTATATGGAAACACGTGGACTGTATGAGTAATGTATGCATTATGCATTATTATGCATGAACTCTTCACACTACTTTACCTCAAAAGCCGAGTCCCAGTCTTTTGTCCTGCAATCGATCAATCGGCTATTTTCCAAAAGGCCATGAGACACTGAAATGCCAAATGAAAACGTATTGTATCGCTAGTGCAATACTCTCAAAGAAATATACATACGCATACATGTTGTGGCCAAAAATATGTGGACAGTCAGTCTATGTGTGTTGAGTATAAAACCACCAGTCCAGTTAATCCCAAATGTGCCTGATGGAAGGAACATACTTACAGGGTTGAGCGAACGATCTTTCCCTTAATGCTGAAAAATGACCAGGACAAAATTAAATTTTCAGTCATTTAGAGACATCATGAATTGAAACTTAATGGAGTCGCGACCTCTCCTAATGAAATGCAGCTGACCTGGGCCTGACTCTCAACACAGGCTTTTAAAAAACCACTGACTCTCTGATGTTTTTTCTCTCTTTTTTTTTTTACTCCCTCGTATTGATCTTTGCTTTGTGGCTGCCTCAGCGGATAAGCAGCAGGAATCTATCTGTGCTCTTTTAAGTGTCCTGTGGAGATTCATGTCTTCGATTGCTCTGAAGCTATCTCTGCCTTCTGCTGATAGCCTGCAATGCTCCTCATTAACACGTCCTTCTCATCCTGACTACCACGCTGCCTTTTCTGTGTGACTGCACATGTCCTGTGTGAGTAGCTGGCAAAATAGTATGGTAAATAAATCAATCAATCAATTAAAAAAAATGTTATCTATCTGTCTGTCTGTCTGTCTGTCAAGATTCAAGATTTAGTGTTTATTGGCATATGTACAGTGAGTGTTTCCCTGTGCAATGAAATTCTGCTTAGAAAAGTAAAGTAATATAAAAAGGATGATAGAAATAAAACAATAAAATAAGATACAATAATAATAAGTAAATAAAATAAAAATAAATAAAATAATAAATAAATAAAATAAAAATAAATAAATAAAATAATAAATAAATAAATAAATAACAAGGAATTTTGAAATGGGCAATCTATCAATCACTTTTTGTTTTGTTTTTTTTCCACGGGGTTGCAGTGTAACATCCGGGGGCGTGTCCAGAGCGCAGTGGGCGTGTCTGCGCTCGGCTCTCTCCTCCTCCTCCTCGGGAGAGGACCCGAGCTCCACACAGCCGCGCACTGCGGAGGGAGCAGGACGCCGCCACCAGGAGGAGCATGTCCGCCTCCCCCCGCCCCGAGCCCCGCTCCAGCCGCCGGCGCAGCGCACTCAATGCAAAGCCGCGTCCTCTGCGTTAGTCCTGCAGACGCCGTCTCATCGTCTCGGTTCCTCTGGTGATGATCCTCTGAGAGCTCTGCTGCTCCAGCTGCTCCTGGTCCATCCCCGTCCCCTCCTCCCCCCTCACCCCCCTCCTCCTCCTCCTCCTGCTGCTGCTGCTGATCTCCACCGTCCCGTCGCCAGGATGGACAAGTCCATCTGCAGTCCGCATCACGGCACCGTCAAGACCAACTCTTCCCCCTCGGCGAAGAAGCCCGGCGGCCGCAGCGGGACGCACAGCCCCGGCTCCGTCTCCGGCTCCCAGGGCCCGGCCGGAGCAGCAGGCAGCCGGGGAGCAGTGGTGGGGAGCAGTAGTAAGAGGCAGCTGGAAGGAGTGTTGAGCAAATACACCAATCTGATCCAAGGCTGGCAGAACAGGTGAGCGCCCGGATGGAGTCAGGTGGGGGCGGGGGGGGGGGGGGCTGCGTTTAGACCTGATTACACTCTGTGTGTGTTTGTGGCGCCGTGTTGTGGTTGCCCCGTCCACGTTGCACTTTTATCCCCACGTCACTGCGGGGGTGGGGGGGGGGGGGGGGGGGGGGGGGGGGGGGGGGGGGGGGGGGGGGGGGTTAAATCCAGACCCATGACAGGAGCTCGTGCGCCTGTGTCAGCTGGAGAGCAGAGCAGCTGCCTGTGAGATAAGAGTGAGAGGAAAGTTATCAGCTGGACACGAGACCAGAAAACCAACATGGTGTGATATCTACTAAAATATATAGATGAGTTATTGATGGGATTGTTGATATGATTGTGGGCTGGAAGCCAGTGACTGTGTGAGACGGGTGGGGTTGGGAGGCGGAGGTGGAGAAAACGAATGGCTGCTTCCTGCTCTACTGTTCAACTGACAGACACATTATGCACAGAAGTGGATCTCGATATGCACCCTGTGGGATACCTGTGTGAAAAACACACAAACACACACACGCACACACACACAAGTGTCTGAAAGAGCAAAAAGTGATGTGGCGGTGTGGTTCAAACGAAGAGTGTGTCTGTGATGTTCATGGGGGTTTGCGGTCTGTTGCTTCGGCTCACACAAACACTCAACTGCACAACATGTAAACAAACACTGTGCAGGGAGTTTTGAGTGCAGGGAGCTCAAACCCAATTTCTTTTTGTATTACTAACCAATGCTATTAGCCGTGATTACTAATTGTAAACCACTTTGGTGTCTAACCACTTTTGGTTTAACTGAAACTTTATTTTGTGCGACAGCCGGCAGCGTAGTTAAACATTTAGGTTAGAAGTCATTCGAGCTGAGGTGATGTATAATCGTGTGCCATATGGGCAGTTTTAAACGATGCCTAACCAGCACTGACAGCAACACATGTTGAATGGATCATTTTAGTGAGTTGGCTTTTTATTGTGAAAATTGTGATCATTTTTCTATCAAAGCTGTGTTTTTTTGTTCAGACTCTCACCACGGTTCTCTTTAAGTAACACAATGTATCATCGCCATCTTATGCCCAACATACTGTAATTGGCACTGCACACTTACATACAGGTTTATAAATTTAGAAATGTTTTGAAGGCGGAAAAGCCGTGTGAAAGAGGGTGGTGGCGTAATCTGTCACATGGAGGAAGCGTGTGTGTGTGTGTGTGCGCGTGTGTGTGTGTGTGTGTTTGGCAGGTGGTGTCGTGGTGGGCTGCGGACCTGAGTGGAGCTAATTCTGCCACTGTGTGGGAGGCCATGTGTCAGTGAGAAGTGCTGCTACTGTAGGTGCTATGTGTGTTTGTGTCAGGAATAATGTGCTAGGTAGCCTTTTTTTATTTCCACACACACACACACACACACACACACACACACACACACACACACACACACACTGAATGTATATATATATATACACGTGCACCAAATCAGCGTGTGCAAACAGTTGCATGAGGGATTTTCAAAAAGAAATTATAATTGAAGGGCTGCGTTTCAAATTGGGTTGTGGTGTTTCCAATGGAAACTTTTATGGATCTTGAATTTTTTTTAAAAAAGGACGGAAATGTTGCCGTTTCTCATTTTGCCTTCATTTGGCAGCAGCCGTTGTGACAGACAGGAAACGTCGGGAGAGAAGAGAATGATCTGTTGTATGTGTGTGTGTTTCGTTTGCTCTACGCTGGTTAAAAATCTTCTACTGTGACTTGATGATTTACATATGGAAGTGTGTAAACTCCTTTGATGGTGCATGGTGAAGTGTTTTATCAGCCACTTGTGCCAGTGAGTGCTGTGACTTACTACTTTCCCTTTGTTTCCCTGTGTTAATGCTATTAGGAAATGGCTGCGCGGGAATATGTGCTTGACTAAGCTTTTTTTTTTTTTACAGTGTTATTATTGCTAACGGTGGTGATTTATTTTATATTATATCAGCAAGAAGTGTTCAGTATTAGAAAGCTGTGTTGTTGCAGATGCTCAGTCTGCACAGCAGTGGATGAGCGATGGCGAGTCAGAGCTGGAAGCCAGGGGCATGTGAGGAACATGTACCTGTAGCAGACAAGGCTGAAAATAAATTGTTAATATTGTGTTTTGAGCCAGTCGGGGGCAAAGTCAATAAAAACCCAGACAGCATGTCGGTGGAATCTGAAGCCTCGTCATCATAGCCAGGTCAGGAAATGGGTCTGCCTCTGACAACACATTCACCCGATTTGTGAGAAAATGGTGCAAACGACCGCCTGTCATGATTCCACATAGGCCAAGAGGAAGTTCTCGGTTTTTCTGAGCAATCAGGTGTTCAATCAAACGCCACACAAAGCTGCACGGCTGAGGCCATTGTGCATGAGGTACCAGAGAAGAGATGAAGTCTGAACACTGCAGAACGACTGCATATGTGCATGTGCATGTGCATATGCATATATATATATATATATATATATATATATATATGAAATATGGTGACTAAATTAAATTTCCTCTGTGCCATTCACTGCAAACGTTGTGGTCCCACCAGTCCATCATTATATTTCGTCTGTCCACCCTTTGCTGCAGCCTTATGCTTGCGAGGGTTCAAAGTTCACCCAGCGGCCCGCAGATTGAGAAACGTCAGCACCGGTGTGACACGACATGAATGTAGTGTTATCCAGCGCCATCCATCACGTGAAAGGTCTGCATTATGGTTTAACTGGTGCCTGGAGGGGTCAACGGCAACTGCTGACTGAACAAGGGCTAAGATGTTGTATGTGTGTATGTGTGTGTGTGTGTGTGTGTGTGTGTGTGTGTGTGTGTGTGAGAGAGAGGGGGGGGGATAAAAACGGATGCAGGCCCGATTGTTCCCTGTTTGGTCGTGGTTGATATAAATCAGCAGCTCTTCTGATGGAGGGGGGGGGGGGGGGGGGGGGGAGAGTGTGCGAGTGGGGATCAATTTTCAGACAGCTGCATCCACTGCATCCTCTCTGGGGAACCTGAGGGATCATGGGAAATTTCGCTCATGTGAAGGATGCACACCGCAGAGTACCCTGCCCTCTGTTACTGTTAGCATGTGCGCGGGCTAAATAGATTCCTGATGTCATCGGTCATCATACATCACAAACGTTCAATATTCTTTGTTCGTTGAACAAATCAGACCACGAGTTTCAAATAATCCGTTTATCAATTAAATGTGCGTAAATCTTGGCTCTGGCATCTAAAATAAAATAAAATAAAATTATATATATATATATATATATATATATATATATATATATATATATGTGTATATTATATATATATAATATAATACATACTGTATATAAAATAAAAATAAAGAAATGTTTTTTAAATAATAATAAAAAAAATCTATAAATACATATCTGTCAGGCTCTGCAGACAAACGAGCCTGTTGCTATGTCACTCTGGAAAGAAGTAAGTGCGGGAGCGTGTGTGGCCTCAGCTTGACGAATGTAATCGGACACATCTGTTGGACTATGGCGTTGGCCAGGTGACGATTAGCGCACACGACCTCCACGCCGTGATCTGTGCTGAGGAAGGAGCTGCTCGATAAAGGCCTGATCCATACAGCAGCTTCTCTAGTCGGGGATGAAAGGAGAAGATCGATGGCTAAAGTGGTGCATCTTGGGGATAAGGGGGTTTGGGATGGGTCTGCGTGCTGGAACCGGAAGACGTGGACAAAGGCGACATGGAAAGGTTAGCCAAAGCCTCCCAGAGGCACCGTGGCCTGGGCTGAACTGCAGAACCAGAACACAGCATCAAGTGGAGTTTCTTAAATGTCACAGAGAAACGGTTTTGGCCACAGGAAATGAAACGTGTCTCTCTTTTGGTGTGTGCGTGTGTAGGGTTGTGTGTGTGTGTGTGTAGGGTTGTGTGTGTGTGTGTGAACAGCTTTAAATCTTCCAACGGCCGTTGATTTACGCTGAGATTCAATTACACTGCGACTGAATGTGATTCATTAATCACAGAAGGGGGAAAACGCGGGGCCTGATTTTTCTCACCTCGAGCTGGTTCTGCTAACGGCGGCCACGCGTGGCGCTGCGTCGAGTCATGGGGACTAAAGCGTGGTGCTGGTGAAGGCCGACCTCAACGTGTGCGCAGGTGTATTTTTTCATCAGCCTTGCGTGAAGGGACCATCCCGCCGGCTGCGTCGGGATGGGAGGTAAGAAATTCCATGGTGTTTGTTTTTATGGCAGCCCCCTCGGGTCTCGTTTCACACCCGCTCACAAAGACACCCCCCCCCCCCCGTCCCCCCTTCATCTTTTCTTCTCCCTCACACGTCCTGATGAGTTTGTGCAAAAAGGGGAGATTAAGAAGCAAAGAAAAAGTTTTGCCGGTAAACAAGATAATGAGAAAACAAAAATGATGATGACATAACGAGGCCTTCTTATATTCCGCCGTGCTGGCTCACTGCTCTCGTCTCTGTGTCTTTGTCTCCTGCGTGCAGGTACTTTGTGTTGGACCCAGATGTGGGACAGCTGCAGTACTTTGTCAACGAGCAGGGGAAAAGCCAGAGGCCCCGTGGATCCCTGCCGCTAATCGGTGCCTCTGTAACCCCGAGTGACGAAGCTCCACACATGTTCACCGTGAACTCCGTCAGTGGAGAGCTGTACAAGCTCAGAGGTATGACCTCATGTCGTCCTCACACATGTATGTGTGTGTGTGTGTGTGTGTGTTTATGGCCATGCTGGGATGTTATGATTGAAGATTTTTTTGGCGAATGCCTGCAGCTGGTCGTTAAAAGCACTCGATTGAATGAAAGCTACGGCCTTTTAAATTAAAAGCTTCGCTAACTGGTGTTTTAAGCGACCGGGAGATGAAATGATTCCGGCTAATACCAAAGGGGTTTCTCACGGTGATGATTCCGCAGCGTCCTGACGTTTACCGTCGCCACGTGACCTAAAAATGGCTTTATTTATTTATTTATTTATTTATTTATAGGCCTAAAAGAATAGGAAATTTTGAAACATTTATTTTCAGTTGCACAAGACGCGATTACTTTCTCTTGGAACATTATCGTCATTAATACTTCATCACAGATACGTATAATTATTGTATTATATTGTATAATGTCTGTCTTTAAGACCCAGTGGCAGACAGAGGAGGCTGTAGCTGGTCGCTGTGCTGAAGGCCTGTGCTTTCAGTGACCTGTATCCAGAGACGCTCTTTTTTTTTTTTTTTTTTGCTGTTGCTCCACTTTAGCTGCTGGAATGTCCCGTCACATGCTCCAGGGGGGGGGTATCAGAATAACTTGGCCTATATTCCCTGTCTGCTTTGAGCTAAGAGGAAACAATGATCCCACAGAGAAGAGACGTAATTCCATCCCCAGCGCCTTAGTAACATCTCAGAATGATCAAGAAAAGTTATTCTTCGAATTATTATTATTTTTTTTTCTCGCCAAAAAGCTAACATAACAGTATAAATACTCAACGGCCTCAATGTGCTTAAACAGCTGGGGATAAATATATAAATCCCCAAAACAATCTGTAAATAAGATAAGCTGGGTTACTATGGGAACCTGTGAAAAAGCCCATCTCTTGGAGGGAGGGGTTGAGCCATAAGCTGCGTATCATCTTACGTCCAGCGCTTTAAACGCCGCCTTTATTCCCAGCTTTCAAACAGGTTTCCACCTGGTGTAAAGAGATAGCTACGATTATGCATGATGGACATGCCCCCCCCCCACACACACACACACACACACTGCTTGAACATCTTTCCTACGCAACAGTCTCAACTTTTAAATCGCGTTTCTCTGTAACTGCGAATACGTTTGACTTGATCCATAAGGTGACGGCTGTGAAGCAGCTTAAGAGTTTTTCTGGCTCGGAACCAGAGGTGCGCGGCGTGATTAGCCAAAGCTAGGCGACATGAAGGCAGCGTTTCATTCGCAGATACAGGGAGACTGCGGGGGCTCGTGTTTCGCTGCAGAGAAAAGATGAAGCATGAAATCATGACTGAATCTCAACTGAACGACATTCTAATACAAATGCGACGCAAAATCACAAAACCTTGAATTAATTAATTAAAGTTATTATATATCTGTACAATGGCGGTTTGATTGGCGGCTTTCCTTTTCCGCGCCTGTCGTTCTAATTAGGGTCAATTATTCCGTTTGAATGTGACATTTACTGCTTAGAGGATAAAAATGAACTGCGGAATAAACGGAACCAAACCTTAAGCTACACCTGAAATGAGAGAGGGTCCCAGCGCGTCGGCGCCTCGGCGTATGAAGAAACAAATCACAAGGGTCAAACCGCACTGTGTGGTTGTGATGAAGCGAGGCCTGTTATTGAAAGTGCAGCACCGTCCTTCTAACCTCCCTACACCCTGTCTGTGTGTCCGTTTCCATCAGCCCGCACATGTGTTTAAAATCCCCCACTCGCAGTATCTGCTGGTCCAAGCAGTAACCACCAGTCTCACCACTATCATTACCATTATCTCTCACAATGCACTAATTAACGAGGGTGTAATTAGATGATGACAGCGGCGTTATGATTGACCAGGAAGGACAATACTGCTCGGTATTGTTGGGACGTGGTTGTGTCATATCTGAGTTGCGTGTTAAAATGAGATGTACACAGAGGTGATGGGTGAGTGTTGTTGCCCTGAATGAGAACAGCATGTCCTGCTTTTGAGTAAGTGGTGTGTGTGTGTGTGTGTGTGTAGATATGGTTTGCGTTACCATACGAGCAGGTGCATATTAGCATAACCACACGCCGAGGCTCTTCTGCTCCAATACAGACGACTAATTAGCTTTAATCAGAGCCAGGCTTCTGCGCATCAGAGAGAAAATATCACGTTCACATGCTCGCTCGCCCGCTCTCGGGGGAACGAGAGCCCCTCATCGAGTGAGTGATTTCAACGGATGACGACGAGATGGAGAAAAGTATTTCTTTCTCTTACGCACCGACAGGCAGACACCTCGTTCCAGGTGCTTCTGTGTGAACGTTCCGTTTTCACCAGAGTGGCGAGCAGTCACTCCCAGCGCTCCCAGCGGGAGGCTGCATCCTAAATGCCGCTCTCATCCCAGATTTTCTCAAGAGGTACCTCTTCACTTAAAGACGGATCTCCACCCCCCCCCCCCCATGAGTGCGGCAGATGTCAGCCCCCCCCCCGCCACCCCCCCGTCTTCTCATGAGTGCGGCAGATGTCGGAGGTGAGAGTGATTGACAGGTGCAAATTGAATTCTCTATACCCTGAAGTAACCTCCATTAGTAAAAAAACAAAAAAAACAACAAAAAACGAAACAAACGCCAAAGTTCATATAGAAATAGTCTAAAGTTAATGGCAAAAACAAAGCTATCTATCCGCATTATTTAGTCACGAATAAGAACAGTGCTGTATTCATTTTCACAGTTCAACCTTCTTTTTTTATATGAACGTTTGGGGAAAAAAATACCCGTAACCCTGACAACCAGGGAGATATTTATTCCAGGCTTCTTTTTAATGAGCGGATTAAAAGGCTCATTGTAGTTTAAGTGAAGCAGGTTGTGAAACGTGATGGTTACAAATTCCTCAGGCTCATGTTTTACTCTATCTATCTATCTATCTATCTATCTATCTATCTATCTATCTATCTATCTATCTATCTATCTATCCATCCATCCATCCATCCATCCATCCATCCATCCATCCATCCATCCATCCATCCATCCATCCATCCATCCATCCATCCATCATCTGGAGCAGCCATCTGCAATATTTAATATTTTCTATTGTCCTGTGTATTGTTACCCTTTCATGATGTGATCCATGTTGGGTCTGACCTCAACTGTGTCACCGCCATGTAATAATAATAATAATAATAATAATAATAATAATAATAATAATAATTACCGGTAATCAGTGAAATGGGATGATGATATTCTCCTACCTGACCTGGAAGCAGACAGGCGTCCACTGAGCGGCTGCGGCTCCGTGTGTGCGTCGTCAGGTTTTGGCTTCAGCTGGTTCTTTGAAAAAGGAAAAGTTGAATTTAGTGATGGAGAGAAAACGAAGACGGGTTTATGTTTCCATGTTTATAGTGTGACAACAGAAATGACATAGTAACCGTCTGGACAACAGATTCACCATCCCATAACTGCGCACTGACCTAACTGTGACCTCACATAAGAACCGATTAGTGGCGGTCAGTGTCGCGTGTGCGCAGGAAGTTAAGACTTGTAATTCCATTCATTCGTTCCTGTTGTGTTTCTCTTCCCTGCAGCCTCCAACGCCAAAGAACAGCAGTTTTGGATTAGTCAGCTTCAAGCGTGTGCCAGGCGTCACTCTGACGGCAGTGCCAAGGTAACACACAAACACACACACACACACACAAACAAACAAACAAAGTGTATGTGTTGTAGGTAAGTATGACCCTGGTCCGAGCTCTTGTGTTGTGTTGTTTTGTGTTGCTCAGGGTGAAAAATGTCTTGACATTTGCCTGGAAATGTCAGCTGGTGCAGGACCAGGCCAAAAGCGCCGGCGCGCGTTATTCCCCGTGTTCAGCTTTTAATCCCGCCACTCCTAACGAGTGCGTGGGTAACTTTTCCCAAATGCCATTTTGATCCATTTCTAAATATCTCCCATCCCACGAGTCTCAATTAACACCTTTTAAAAGCTCACAGTTTCCTGTTGACCTTTTCAAATCAGCTATAACATTTTTACCGATACTTGGTGTTTGGGGGGAAGTGAGTAAACTGATACAGATAATAAAAGTCTTTTTTTTTAAATATTTGAATATGACAACAACAGAGAGAGTCAACTCATAGAGGATTTTGTCGTTTGTCGTCAGTCTTCTGATTCCTTCTCATTTTCTCTCCGTGAACACACACAAAGCTAATTCACAGCTGTATATGTAAATAAACGTCAGGCGGATAAACGTCACGAAACGAAAAATAATAACAGAGCAAAAACATAGGAACAAAAGAGAAAAAAGTTCAGTGTGACATAAACGAGACAATAAAATGCGACGGTTGACTGATGTGTGTGGTTTACCTGTGTTTGTGTGTGATTTCAGGTGAGGAAGCTGAAGGGATCAGATGAACATCTGAGTGTGGACAGAGCAGGAGGAAGCCAGGAGGTGGGTCTCCACGTCCACACACACACACGCACACGCACACGCACACGCACACGCACACACACACATCCAATGTGCATTTCCTGAATCGCTCTCTTCCTGTGTCTCCTGAAACAATTAAAATAGCACTGCCTCATTGTACTGCCTCATTGCATTGTGCCCGACTCGCCCATCCAACACACATCTCTCTCTCCACCACTGGAAGCAGCTGCACAGCTGGAACGACGGGGAAAGTCCAATTACTCTGCTCAGCCGTGATGAGGAAAGCAATCAAAGGATGAGAGGGAGCTGGATAAGGAAAAGGGGGGAAAGTGGATTAGGAGGGAAAAACCGTGTCGCTGTATTTTTGCCGTTTGCCCTGTGGAGCTGAGCGGGCGTTTTGTTCCCGTTCACTGACGGCGGGGCATTTCCACACCCGCTGCTGTGGTCTAATCCTTCCCCGAGCTGCGCTGTCTTTCCTCTCTGATCATTATCGGAGCTGTGAGGCCGCCGGCGGCGAGCGGATCAGCAGCATCTCCCATCATGGCCAGATTTATTTATTACGGCAAAAGGCAGCGGCTGTATGAAAGGGCTGTAACCCCGGGGTACGGGCGCAGTGACCACGCTTTCCAAGCGGCGTTCTTTTGAAACAGATCTGGCTACGGACACATGGTGGTAGACAAGATAACAAAAACACCTCCAACTGTTGTGTACTTTTCAATCAGTTTCTGTGCGACTGCAGTTTGAAAACGTTTACGGGGTTAAATTAACTGAACTTCATCGATAAGGTTTCCATATCACGTTTAGCTGTTATGGTACATTCTGCATTTCTATATGCAAACTTCAATTGTGCATTAAAAAAAACATATGTTTTTACATTTTTAAAAGTAAAAGTACATTCAAACCTCTTAACTCTTTTCATTCATCTCTCCTTGTGTCTCCAGTTGGTGAGATCGATCTGAAAGGAAAAAATAAAAGTGACAGTCAAGAAATATAAAAGTCATATAAAAAAAGAGAAGGGGGGGGGTTACGGTTGTTGTTGTTATTGTGATCACCTGTCACAGGTGTGTTGGAGCAGTGTGGTTTGAGAGCTGGCTGCGGGTTTATAAATATAAAATATACCAGTCAGCACAACGTGGTGTTGTTTTGTTGCTCTCACACGCACAACTCCTGACAGGGAGGTCACACACACACACACACACACACACACACACACACACACACACACACACACAGAGGGCCAAAGCGTGGACTTTGAGTTGGACTGTAGTGTTGTTTACTCTCAGCTTGAATAAAGAACGATAACGCGCCGACTGCTCTGACCTCTACATGAATATCTCCAAATCCGGAAAAAAAAAATAGAACCCACTTAAAAGAATCTGATTTGCATGAAACTCAACAGAGATCCAATAACAACAATATGAAAATGTCAACTCTTTTCAAACCCACTAAATACAGTTATTCATAACCTGCACTGTAAAAGTGTGTAATTAGTGTGTATGTTCCCTGTTGTGTGGGAAGTGACAGGTCAGCAGCTGACCACTGCGCCCACGCTGTCTCACACAGGGCCGACTCCGCCCACGGCCCGGTGACCGCGGAGCGACTGGGAAGACGGAGGCGAAGGGAAGCGTTTCCGCATAAAGAGCTGGAAAACATTTTTTTTAACGTTGAGCCGATTTTTAATGGCGCAGACAAAACCTCAGGTTTCAGCGATTACGCCATAACTCGCTCTGGTACGGACGCTTCTGATCTGATCAGGAGAACGTTCCTCACATCTTCTGGAGATCAGCAGCACATTAGCTGCACTGTGTTACCTCCAGCAGAGCAGCAGCAGGTTGGCTGGTTGGTTGGTTGGTTGGTTGGTTGGTTGGTTGGTTGGTTGGTTGGTTGGTTGGTTGTGTCCGTGTCTGTGCTCCTCTGGAGGATAAATCTCTGGAGAGACTCGTCTGACTGTGTGAGGTCAGAGGTCAGCGAGCGGAAGAAGCATGAGGGGATGAGCTGCGACACAGAGACAGTAAAAAATAAAAAAAAAAACACTAAAAGGGATTTTTGTATTCAGTTTGCCTTTACACATTATCACACTCATGTCACGTTTAACTTCCCACACAATGCTTTCTCTCCCTTTCTTATCACCCCCCCTCCCCTCCCCTTCATACCTCTCCCAGGGCTACTCATCCTCAGGCCGGACCCGTAGCTTCTCCCTCCTCCCCCACCTAACCCCATCTTCATCCCCGGGTTCCCAGAGGCACCTGGCCCACACGGCCACACCCAGCAACATAGTCACCATCACCCACCACAAATCTCCGGCTGCGGCTCGGCGGGCCAAGAGTCAGTACCCAGGCCGACTGCTGGAGGTGAAAGAGGTGGGTGTTGGATCAATAACAGTGTTTTAACAATGGCCTCTCCACTTGGCATGCGGGGGACGCCAGAACCCGATCGTTTCTGTCCATTAAGGTGTTGTTAGAACAAAGAACACTCTGACTGTAGCTGACGTTCCTCCGTCGTCCGCTGCGTTGTGTTGTGCATGGCCTTTGTCTCCGGAGCGTCTCAGGTGGGACGCTGGTGCAGTGAGTTCAGCAGATATTTCTGGCCGGGCGCACACACACACACACACACACACACACACACACACAGGCTTGACGCTGACTGCAGAGCGCTCCGTCTTCACTGTACTTTCAGCGTTGTTGGCATTTTTTTTGCAGTATACAGCATATCGATACGGGCTCCGGTGTGGGTCTGGGTCAGAGGGCGGAGCCGGTGGAGGCCTGTGTTGTTGTTGTTGGGTCCGGGTCAGAGTGGTTGAGGGTGTGTGGTAATCTTCATGTCACAGAAGATAAACTGTGATGATGGTGATGATGATGATGATGATATGGAAATTGTCCATATGGAAAATGTAACATCAGCTATGTATGTCGTTATTTCCATAAGAGTCAATTAAAAAAGTCAAATCCTCATTAATTCTCTTCACCTCAGTCTCCACATTTTCTCCTTATCCACAACATCTCCATACGCAGCACAGTCGCTCACCACTCTGGTGGCTGGTTGTTTCCCACCTGTCTCCTCTTAATTGCCTGTCTTCTGTTGAGCTGAGATGATTAATCATGGGAGATTAGGCCTGGAGGTGGGTTTACTCCAGAAATGAAAAGACACGACACCTCGAGAACAAACTGAAGCTGCAGAACTTCAGAAGCTCCACAGGTTACTATTCAAACAGATGGGTTGTTTTTTTTTTTCAGTTTAATCGTCAATATAGAAAAGATGATGTGTTTCCGCAGTAAGAATCTATCTACATGTCGGGGTTCGCTTTTATTCGGGCGGCGAGAGCCAATGTTGTCGAAAATTGTTGCTCAGTTTAAGGACAGAGCAGCATTGTGTTGCTTCATAGCCCACAGCTAACGAGCCACTTCCCTAATAACCCGCCACAGTGGGATCCCAGACACCCACCATCACGTCCCCAACCTGGAGCGCTCGGGATTTTCCTTCCCAACCATTATAATGCGGAGTGCATTTTGAAAACTTGGCGTTTACGTCCTCTGCTCGTCATCCCGATGACTCCTCCGGGAGCCCGGGCGTCTAACGGCTCATCCTTTCATGCGTTTCCTCGCTCTGCGAAGACACGGCTGGCTTCGACTTGTTGAATTCCCCCGCTTGTCTGCGAGAATATCTCGCCCGAGCGATTTCGCTCCGCGCCGGAGAGAGAGAGCGAGAGAGAGAGGACGGCGATCAATGCGAGCGGAGACTAATTTGTCGCCTCTCAGGAGCTGAGTGTGTCTCCTCGGATGAACCGGGGACAGCGGGAGTAAATAGCGAGCAGATGGCGTGATCATTAAGCAAAACAAACACTCCTCTGGTGCTCGAGTTTCCTCCGCACACGCTAGAGAACAAGGCCGCTCTGTGCTGCGTTCGCCGCTGCCCCCCCGCGACCCCGTTCTCATCTGTGATTTAACAGCCCTCGTCATCTCTCTCCACATCCTCCCTCCCTCCTCTTGTCATCTGTTGCCCTTCCTCCATTCATTCATTCATTCATAACAGGCCCATAAACATGGCGGACGGGTTTGGCCGAGGGCCGTGACAGAGCTGTGATCTATGCGCCGCCACACGGTGGCGTGCGTGCTGATTATCAGCGGATTTATGGTCAGACAGCGGCGCTGGAGCTGTTGCCATGTCCCTCGCCATTTATTCTCCCCACACTGTCGCCCATGTTACTCATAAATACAACTCGGCTTCTTCCCGCTCCTGCTTCCTGTGAGGACGGAGAAGTGTGGCGTGTGATGGTGGGAGTCAGAGCGCGGAGCAGAGAGCAGCCAGGCTGACGTGAGCTCATCAAACGCCTCGACTCCCGGAGCAGCAGCGACACTCGCCACTTTACACTGCTGCGGCGGAGGGAGGCTATTTCTGGAAGCAGCACTCGTCAAACCCCCATCCCCAACCCCCCCACCCCGTGTGTGTGGGTATATGCGTGTGTGTGTGTGTGTGTGTGTGTGAGGTCGTGCTGTCATTACCGTCAGCCCTTTGACCTCTGAGCTTTACAGGAATGGCTCTGCTGCATTTTTATGTGTTCTGTTTTATGTTTGCGTCAACCAGAATGACCTGCTATTAAAGCAAGCAGAAATATGAACCATTATTAACCCCGGGGATACAGAGGGCAACATCAATCACATCACTGCCTCATGTTACTTCCTTTTAGTGAAGTTGTGTTGTTGGACTGTAAGGTAAAAAAAAGATTTGTTTTGGATTTTTTTTTATATAAAGAACATTCAAATTTAATGTGAATGTGTGTGTGTGTGTGTGTGTGTTGTTTTTTGTGTTGATGTTGTGGACGTCTCCCTCGGGACAGAGCGACATCATTGTCTGTCATATCGACGTCTTTCCCAGGCACCGTAAAACACGGTGAGACGTTCGACGTGGCATCGTTTTAGTTTTATTATCTACTTAAGGTTACTTAGCAACACAACTTGTGTTGTCTCTCGCTTCAGGCTGCGTTTGTTAAGAGACTCTGCGGCAGCTCTGATTAGTAGTTTCATTAGCTATGATATATTGATGCTGTGAATAATTGGTGTCAAATAGAAACGCGGACAAAACAAATCATATCTGTGACGTTAAGATTCTAAAAAAATAAAATGGCACACAGGCTGTAATCAGGTTTATAACAGGAAAAAACAGCAACAACAAAGCCTGTGTGAAATGAAATGCACATGAACTGATGATTTGAAGGGCACTGGGAAACTGATCTGGTATCAGTCCACTGAACGCTGTCTAATCTATTTATAAAAAAAAGAAAGAAGCATCAAAAAGATAAATTAGAGCTGCGTCTGCCTGAGGGATCCCACACCCGACCACGGTCACAGGCAGAATAATTGGACGAGCTGTGTGCTGTTCCCTTTCACATGAATGTGTCTGCCACACGAGCCCACAGCACAGCGACGCCAAAACATCTCCGTGTGCCGACGCGGGGAGACAGATGTGCTGCAGACGTGCACGCGGAGGATGTGTTGTCGTGAAGCCATGCAATAATAATGAACACAACATTTTCGGGCTAAAAAACAACGGCTGGTTGAGCCGAGATGGGCAAGATGGCGGTTGTCAGACTCCGAATCCACAGCTCCATCCACAAACCCAACAATGAATGAAATGATATCATGGTACTAGCTTCTGGAATCCATCTCCATCGCCAACGTTTACAGATGTTACTGTCGTTCCCCAGGTGATGTCCCAAGCAGAGGGCCAACAGAAGAACCTGGTCCAGTCCATTGACTCTCTGCCCACCAAAGGCCCCCTCTCCTGCCTGGACCAGGACCTGCTGCTGCTCAAAGCCACCTCCGCCGCCACACTTAGCTGCCTGGGAGAGTGCCTGAACATCCTCCAACACACCCAGAGCCACAGCCAGGCACCACCTCAGTCTCAGGCCTCCCAGCGCAACCACGCCGCCCACAGCGCCCCCTCTGGTGAGTCTGCCCCGGGCCTCGTTCCAGTCCTGCTACTGGAGCCCCCTACTCCTCCATCTCCCCCATTCGTCTTGTCTTTCCAGTCCCCTCCATCAGATCCCAGCACCAGTGGCAAAGCCCAGCTGGCACAGCTGGACTGTGGCTCCTGTCCCTGTCTCACGGGCCCAGTGTGTAGTAAATGTTGTTGAATGTCGCCTTTGTGTGTCCAGTTGTGTCGGTTCAAATTGTTCTCGTGGTTTGCAGTTATTAGCGTAGCTCTGTGTTTCCCATTCATTACTGTCTGTGTGGCGTTGGTATACCAGTAGTTCGTCAACGTGCCAAGAACACAAGCAACGAATGAACGTGAAATATTCATCAATACTGTTTACAGAATGGAACGACTGTGTATCCGACTGTCTCCCGGGCGTGCATGTTGGGAAAAAAAAAAAAATCAGGGTTATGTGTGAATGAGTGAATCTAATAAAACGGCTTCTACTTTGCCAAAGGAATCCACGCCGGTGCTTAAAATGTCAGAGCTCTGCCATGTTTCGCCGTCTGTGTGCCAGATCACGATGGATCCAATAAAGCTGTCTCCATTTAAACCACTGGAAGGCTGAGGGTGGTTCTATTGGCATAACACAAAGGATTAGGATCAGCGAATGCTCCGTAAAGGGTTACATTGATGTGACACCCATCAAACTTGGGGGACGCTTCCTGTTTTCTCCTAGAACCAATGAGTGTCCGTAGTCTATGTTTACATCTTACATTAAGAAAACGTACACTTACTGCGTGTAGGATTGGAAAAGCGGCTTTGACAGGGACCAGCTAGCTCCCCCTGTGGAAGATGCAGTTGTAGTGAGTCAGGGTTCACGGCAGTTCCAGTGGATGCCATGGCAACCGACAAAATAACAATCATAATAATGTCAGCCTGTGACAAACACTGTATCGTCATAGAAACACATCCACCAAACCTAGCAGCCATCTTTCGATCCCTACAGGTTCACCTTGTCAGTGTTTACTGTTGAATGTGCTTCCGCCGTCCACGACTTTAGGTATTTTGAGATTCGCGTTTGGTTTTCCCGGTTGCTGGATTCCCAAAGTCCTCACAGTTTGTCGGTCTTCTCTTTGCACCAGCACTCACCCTGCCCCGTACCTGTTCGACAGACAGGGGGTGGTGTGGAGTGGGACCACCGGGCCGCAAGTACAAACTTCTTTCCTTCCGCTGTCTGGCTGATCAGTCCTGTGGAGGCCCGGCTGCTCCCCGCCTCCGGCATGCCCCCCCCACACCTCAGTGAGGAGTGTTTTCTTAGGATCCTTGGTTTTTGTCGAGTGATCGGTTGCGTGGTTCGCCGGCATGGGCAGCACCCAGATTTGCTGCGGCTGATAAAGGGGGTGGCTGGCTGGCTGGTTGGTTGACTGGTTCTTGAAAGCACTGCATGAAGTTGGGCTGTGTTTGGCTGGCACGACGCCCCCACCTGGCTCCTGCTCTGACAAAACCAGTGCAGCTTGTTTGTGTTGTGAGCTCGAGGAAAAAAAAAACAAACAAACTTGTGGAACTCGAGGAGATCTTTGAAAATTCCCAACAAATTCCCAACAAAAACCTGCCAGTCACAAACCACAATGCATATTATCAGCTGATGCTATGGAGCCCCCCCCCCCCCCCCCACCACACCCCCCCCAAACATTATCAGCTGATGCTATGGAGCCCCCCCCCCCCGCCAAAAACCCCCACTACTACACCGAGCGTAAGAGATGGATGTGAGAACATCACCAAATTTTGATCTGATGTCACTGCCCAGAAATGGAAGGTGAAGCCATTGGTGGAACCTGCTGCATGAATGTTTGATCTGCACCAGCCTTCCGATTCACCCGCATGCCTTTTATCCAATGGCCCAGACACCCCCCACCCCCCACCCCCCGCTCACCGACGTTTCCTACTTCTGGTGCTGCACTGTGACATCGCTCTTATGGCGTTTCCTCTTAACAGACGAATCTGACTGATTGTGTTTCTCAATAAAAAAAAAGTCATTGTTACCATTGTGTCCCCCGCCCCCTCAAAACGCCACGTTGAGATGAAACATGAGGAACCCATTCATCTCCAGATGTCTTGGGAATAACCCTTTTTTAGAGAAATATGTCAAAAATTCCATTTTCACTCAATTTACAGCTCACTTTCCCTCAATCCCGTTCACGTCGTATCGTGGGAGGAGCTTCACTAACACGTCTCACACGCCTGTCACTCAGGCTGTCAGAGGAGCAGAGCAGAGACCTGGCCCGGGGGCCGTTTCAGTACACTGGGTGGAGGCAGACTGGCCTCAGGCTCAGCAGCACGCCGACTGGTGTCAGCGCCGCTTGCGTCTCACTAATGGATATTAGAGAACCGCCTCCTGGCGCATTAGACTTTTAACCCAATTTGAGTATTGGGACTGGAGATGAGAGGGGCCTCTGGCGCTGCTCCATTAACAGTACTTTGAAATGGGATCTACATCACGTCCGGTATATTTCCAACCCCTGAAGGTCTCAAACTCTTTGTGACTATTCAGTGGACGAAAATGCAATTTTTTTCCCCTTCTCCAATTTAAATTTAAAACGTAAACAGTTTCTCCCCCCATTGGAGAATTTATTTAAACATCTACAGCGACAGAGATCTTATGTTTCTGCTGACCGTCTCATGGTCTGTGTCCCATCGTCTTAGTCCTTTCAGTACGTTTGACCCTAAGTCGAGTCAATAACAGGCCAGGATCTAATAAAAACCAAATATTAAATGTAAACAGACGCACACAGGCCTGCAAACTCAATTTCCTGTTGTCTCGCCTGTGTCGGTCCCCACACCGTCACTTCAGTATCATGTGTGAGAAGCTTCATTTCGGATGTCGGAAATAAACGGGGGTCAGTGTCTCATGAGTCATCTCCCCACACCCTCTCTGATTGTGCCACAAGCACACAACCATACATGAATACACACATTGTGGTGCAGCTGCACAAGGCACACGGTAAATAAATCCAAGTATCTTCCACTCACCGTTAGGTGAAGCTGGTAATGGGCTCTGACTCCACCTCTTCCTGTTCCAGATGCTGTTCCTGTGTGGACTGTTCCAAAGTCGCCCTCGGAGGAGCAGTGGAAGAACGGAGGTCTGACTCCTCTGCGATCCGCCGAGCCCTCGCCCGCCCTCAGGATACGGAGTCTGTCCCGTGGTGCTGAGGTGAGACGCTTCGCACCGTCCCGTCAATGACCTCCTCCTTTACAGGTGGCTGCGAGAGAGATGGACGTCATCACTCGACGGCTCAAGTATAGAAATGATTTCTGTGATGTCACAAATCTTATAAAAGGTCTAATATATACATATATTTATACACACACACACACACACACAGGGCCTCTGTCAGATAAGTGGGTCACAGAGTGCAGAGCTGGTCCCAGGAGATGGTTTCATCAAACCCATCCTGGCTGCCTGTCTGACTGTCTGTCTGGACCACCCTGTATAAGTGAGACAGGTTGACAGTGATGTAAATGCACATCAGTCTGGTGGAGAGAGAGAGAGAAAGAGAGAGAGAGAGAGAGAGGACTGATGGGAAAGACACTGGTGTCTTACTTATTGTCCTACATGGACCTGACTTTAATAATTAAATCAGCTTCAGGGATAGAAATCGACCTGAAGAGAAACGCCTTGTATTTGTTTTGATCCCCAGGCAGCACTTTCTAAACTACTACATAAATTACAGGTATTCCATTATTACCAACGCTGTTCAAACGCTGCTCATGTGACTGTTTGCTTCCTGTCTGCTACAGCTACAAGACTATTTTTAAAAATCAAATTGCTAAAACACATTCGGGCTATTTAAACCTGCCGTTAATGCTGGATTTTCTTTCCAGTTCGTTTTTATTCATTCGTTTTTTAATTATTATAAACTCAGAAGTGCTATTTTGAACGAGGCACATGATGTTGGACAAATGAGTCACACATAATCGATGAATCTAGAGACATAAAGATGTCCCCTGTCCCTTTAATGATCAGTTTTCCAGTGTTGCCGTGTCAGCGCGTTCACAGCTAATTGTCAAGCTGTTCAACATATCTCATGATGCGGAGCGGAGAAAACGCCGGGCCCGCTTCTAATTTACCATAATAAACTCTTATTTTAGCGTGGTATTATAGCGACATCTAGTGGCACAACTTATTATCTACATACAAATACATACATATGAATGTATGTTCCGACTAACGTGGAAATTCGGTTACGACACATTCTCAGGAACGGATCTCTGTCGTAACACGAGGACCCCCTGTATATATATATATATATATATACACATATATATATATATATATATAATGTCTTTGACGTTACATTTATGAATGACACTGATGTGTAGATAATAAGAATTTGTCTGGCTTCCTGTTGAAGGTGGATCTGGTGAGAAGGTTACTTTGCCACCTTGTGGCAGGGAGACAGAGTGCATAGACAATTAGCGGCGGCGTAATTTGGGTTCTTGGATAAGCAGGTCAAAACCAAACAAAAGTGGTATTTTATATTTAGTGAACAGGGTCAAAATGCAAAAATGATTCTGAATATAAACGCTTTAAATGCTACAGTTTCATTATTCATTGCTCAGGTGTCACCGTGACACTGTGAAAGCTTAAGGTCACTTCTTAACGCCATCTTCATTCTCTCATCCTGGTCGTTTGCCAGTTCGCCCTGTAATCTGATGAGGGGACCTGAGTGCCAGCAGGAAACTGCATTACACCGGAATAATAAAGGTTTTTGATCTTTGAATTACGTTGCAGCACAGCGGCGTTTGATATTCAGCCCAAGTGATCAGCCAGTGAGAGAGAGAGAGAGAGAGAGAGAGAGAGAGCAACGTTTGTCACTGTGGGAAAATGGAGAAAACAGAAATTGCTGATGCCAGCGAAAAGGTAGCAGCTTTATGCATTTGGAAGATTAACAGTGAGCCCCACTCTCACATATTAGACCTGTTGTAACATGGTGGATGTCTGCCGAGAGCAGGAAGTTCATGACAAGTCGTCAGTCACTTCCCTTTGTGTCTGTATTTATACGATGGCCAATCAGTTCTTTTGACTTCTTTTCATATTTTACCCAGTTTTCACCGTCGGATATATATTTTCTCTTTTTCCCATATATCACTATATTAATATCAGCTGTGTCAGAACATGGTTTTATTTCCATCCACTAATATTTCCTCCCTCTATCCCTCTCTATTAGGCTATAGTGTCAGTTTTCCAGCAGGGGGCAGCAGAGTTTAAACATTGATTATGTACATATGTTTTTTTTTTGTCCTTGTCAACACCTTTCTAACTGGGTCGTGACGACACTGCTGACTTTTCCCCTGCTGCTCGACAACAACTTAAGTTTTTCATCTTTTTGTGTTTGATATTCCAGCAACAACAGTTGACTGCTGATTGATGTTGTTTTGTCTGGGAATATTTATACTGTAGTTTTAACCTGTTTTCCACCGGAAGGAACGAAAAGGCTTTTTGTTTACGAGCGCTGCAGGCCGCCATCTTTCCCCTGTCTGAGCCTCCTGTAGACGCCCACGCGCTCCCATGATGCTTTGCCACAGAGAGAGAGAGAGAGAGAAGAAAAAGAAAGTTGGGGAATGAAGGAGGAGGTGCGAGGGCGAGGAGATGAGATGAGATGAGGAGGGAGATGAGGATGAAAGAGAATAGCGGATGGCGTGATGTAATGAGGAGATGAGGGAACGGAGGAAAGGATGACAGAGATGACAGGGCGAGGGCGGAGACGGAAGAGAGAGAGAGAGAGCGAGAATGAATCAAAGACATGATTGAAGCCTATTAAGAGAGAGAGAGAGAGAGAGAGAGAGAGAGAGAGAGAGAGCATCCGACGGAAACGGATTCCGAGGAGATGGTTACAGGCGGAGGGAAGAGTGTGAGAAGAAGAAGAATACGTTTGTGTGTGTGTGTGTGGTGAGAGAGCTGAGTGAGTGAATGTTTGAACTCGGGAAGGCTGATGGCCCACATTCCGATGGGAGGAATGAGGGCAGGGAGGAGGAGGAGGAGGAGGAGGAGGTGGGATGCAGTGATGAGGAGAGGGTGGAGGAGGAGGTATAAATGGAAAGAGATGGAGGGATGACACGTGGGTGTAGACATACAGTATATACGTCAGTGGGACTTTCCTGAGCTCCTGTGTTTTCCCTCCTCCCTGTTTTTCCCTCTCTCTCTCTCGCTCTCTCACTCTCTCTCTCTCTCTCTCAGAGTGGGTGGTGGGCAGAGAGGAGTCACAGTCTGTGTGAGTCACACACAGCAGTTCTCCACCTTAACTCGCACAGTGTCTCAGTAACGAGACCCAGGACTCCGGCTCACTGGCTCTGTGCACAGTGTGTTTGTTGGATTGGACGCCGACTCGCACCCTGTGTGTGTGGATTGTACTGTTGCTGGTTGTTTACCTGAGGCCTCGCTTCTGTTTTTGGTTTTTTGTGTTTTCTCTCTCTCTCTCTCTCTCTCTCTCTCTCTCTCTGGGAGATGAGATCCAGTTTTATGCAGGTCAGGCCTGCGGCTACACAGCAGTGCAGCGTGAGTGTTCACCAGCTGATGTTTGTGTTTGTTTGCGCAGTGTGTGGTCATGGTTTCTGGACATGGGGGGGAGGGGGGGTAAGTGTACTGTCTCGCTGGTGAATGAGAGAACGTAGTGGCTCGCTCTGGTGGGCGCCATGAAGAGCGTCAAAGTAAAAGTTGCTTACATGGATAAAGGTGAAATATAAAACCAAAATATATTTGATAAATAATAAGGCACCATTTATAAAGAGATGTATCCGGGGTTAACCATGGTTAATTATAAATAAATGTTCATGTTAAATAAATACACAAAATAAAAATATAAATGTAACTTTCTAAACATAGCATTCAATAAGGTTTTGTATTCTATTCTATTCTATTCTATTCTATTCTATTCTATTCTTTCTGCACTGATGCTCTGACCCCTTTAGCAGTAATTTCCTGTTCCTGTCTAGAGCCTCTTTAATTAGTTAGAACCACTGGAACCATAACAGACCCCCCCCCGCCTCCATTCCACTTCTATATATATACTGTATGTATGTGTTTGTGTGTGTGTGTGTCACACACATCACTCTGCTCCTGGACCCAACCTGCTCCTGGGTGTGTGCGTTCAAGCACGTTCCCTGATGTGCGTTTATGGGTTTGTGTGTTCGTGTGTGTACATGTGTGTAGCTTTTGCCATGCGTGCATGCGTTGAATGAAATATTCAGGTGGCAGCAGGCACTCAGGTTGTGGGAAAGTCCTGTTCTTCTCACGGCTCTCTCTCTGCAGGAGCCCTCTGCCAGGTGCTGCGATGCTGAGTCCCCTCAGCTTTTCTGCTTATGAATCTTTATTTCAAGCAGCCGTTCCATTAAAGCGAGGCGTCGGCGAGCTGGAAAAAGGCCCGCGCGTATAAACGAGTGTGATTACAGTGAGACAGGGACGGAGGAGGAGGAGGCGGGGGAGGGGGATAGAGAGGTACAGGGAGTTGTTGTTGCCCACAGGCCTGAGAGCACTTTCTGCATTATACATCAGCCTCGTTCTTGTGTTTTTCTCCACTTCCTCTCTGCCCCGACTTCCTGCAAGACACATCAAAGGCATCTGCTCCTCCCTCAACTCCACTAGATCCATTTCTCGTTGAACGCCACAACACAAACGAAAGACAAAAACGTCTCTCTGCACTGACCGGTGGAGGCTTTGTGCCTTTAGATCAATGCTAACGGCGCCCAGAGGCAAACGAGACGCAGCGAGGCTACTGAGAGCAACACGGCTCTCCGACTGTCACATGAGACAGTGAACGCGTCTGGAAAGGACACGGCTGATTGGAGGATGAATGGACGGCAGTGTTTTTTGACTTGTTTGTATTTATTGGCTGCTGGTGGAAGGAAATGGTTTCACCTTTCACCTTTGACCTTAGTCTAATGACAGGAATATACAGAGTGATCATCGCATATATATTCCACATATAATGTGGAATATCTTGAGCAATTGTGTGACTTGCTATATATTTTTGGTATATTTTAACAAAAAAAATCTTCTTTTATACAATTTTCACTTTTTGTGCTTTTCCACTAATAACCAGCTTTCTGCGCTCAGCTTTTCTGCTTGTTCAGCAGAATTTTCGATGCATTTTTCAGTGACGCTTTCAAGCATTTGCACACAAATATATGATATAAATATATATTTGATCATTTATATGGAAGATACTCCACAGTGCGAGTCTGTGTGTGTGTGTGTGTGTGTGTGTGTGTGTGAGACAAATCACCAATGAGTGGCTCTGGCTCTTGAATTGGCAGCATCATCCAGGGGTAGAGGACATCAGCCCCAGCGAGGAGGTGACTGATACGGAGGACAACGAGGAGGAGGACCTGGGCGTCCTGGATGACCAGCGGAGCATCATTCTCCACCTGCTCTCTCAGCTCAAACTGGGCATGGACCTCACACGGGTAAGGAGGAGAAAAGAAGACCGGATGTACAGACTCGGGAAAACAAGGTCCACATGATCCCTTTAATGTTTTGCATTTCCCAGGTGGTGTTGCCTACCTTCATTTTGGAAAAGCGATCACTGCTGGAGATGTACGCCAACTTCATGGCCCACCCTGATATGTTCCTGTCAATCACAGCCGGGGCGACAGCAGAGGACAGAATTGTGCGTTTTGTGGAGTACTACCTGACCGCTTTCCACGAGGGCCGGAAGGGGGCAGTGGCCAAGAAGCCCTACAACCCCGTGCTGGGGGAGACCTTCCACTGTTCCTGGGACGTACCTCGTGACAAGGTCAAACCTTTGGTTAGATCCAACCAGGGCTCGACCCGGGAGCCGAGCAGGGGACCCAACAACGCGCAGCAGGGCGCCGACTCAGCGGGAGGCTGCTACAGGGTCCGATTTGTGGCCGAGCAGGTGTCCCATCATCCTCCAGTGTCAGGGTTCTACTGCGAGTGCCGGGAGAGGCAGATGTGCGTCAACGCCCACGTGTGGACCAAGAGCAAGTTCATGGGCATGTCCATAGGAGTGTCTATGGTGGGAGAGGGTGAGTCAGTACACAACACGAAAACACACTGTTCTCACCATTCAGATTTATTTTGTAATGAAAACCTGAGGAAGCATTAAAACAGGGGGGTCAAACTCATTTTGGTCTGGGGGCCGCATTCGGCCTAATCTGATCATAAGGGGGCCACGACCAGTAAACTCATGTAATGATGCTTGGACTTATTGTATCTTCTAAGATACTTCTATCTTCTATGTCAGCGCATCTGCTGTTAGTTCAGTGGCAGTGTTGTGTCATGTTGTCTGCACTGACTAAAACAGTGCGCCCCTCGCAGACAACATAGGAACTGCATATTTATAACAAAAAATGGAGTTCATGATTTTTTATTTTTATGTATTTTTTCATATTGCAGATTTATCCCAAGGGCCGGACTGGACCCCTTTGCGGGCCTGTTCCGGCCCGCGGGCCGTACGTTTGACACCTCTGCATTAAAACGATATTAATATGAAACAAACATTTAAAAAAAAAATAAAAAATCAGGGCGAGTCACTTAAGTATATGTAATAAAACAATTTTTTTTCAATAAAATTACAAAAATGTGTATATATATGCGCGCACACACACACACACACACACACACACACACACACACACACACACACACTATACATACTATGTTACATACTATAAGTAGCTGTATGTTGCAGCTGACAGTAATTAGCAGTAAAACACAGTGGTCCTTTGTGTTTTTGTGAATGTGAAGGAGAGAACAGGAGAAGTGTTGTCGTTTGTGAATGGATAAATCGACTCGTGATGATGGTGCAGAAGGTCAAAGCTAAGAGCTCGATGTGTCGGAGAAAACAATTTCTGCCTGCAGTCAGGTTCATAACTAATGAAGACTTTTATAGCTTGTAGATGACATGCAGTTAATATTGTTATGGCACGACATTAAGACAATGTATTACATCGTTTCAGCAGGGTTCAAGAGCACTATCAAACTAATGTTTGTGTCAAATATATATAATATATATTAACACAGTTAATATATATTTTTATATAATATATATAGTAACATCTCAATGTTCAGACACAAAGTTAAACTGAGTGTTTACTTCTCTCAGGAGTCCTCTGTCTGCTGGAGCATGATGAGGAGTACGTCTTCACGCTGCCCTGCGCCTACGCCCGCTCCATCCTCACCGTGCCCTGGGTGGAGCTGGGCGGCAAAGTCTCCATCAGCTGCGTCAAAAGCGGCTACTCGGCCACCGTCACCTTCCACACCAAGCCTTTCTATGGAGGGAAGGTCCACAGGTGAGTGTTCCTGTGCATTCCTTCCTCTTATTATGTCACTTCCTGCTGATTCATTAACCCTCCTCACTGGTAATGGCGACGTTTTTTTCTAGAAGGTCAACATATGTGAACAAAAGCAGATTTGCAATTAGGCAGCGCGCTGGTAACAAGTGTTCAACTACTCTGTGACTAAAAGCCATGAAATCGCTTTCAACGCAGAGTGACAGCGGAGGTCAAACACAACCCAACCAACACCATCGTGTGCAAAGCGCAAGGTGAGTGGAACGGCACCCTGGAGTTCACCTACAGCAGCGGGGAAACCAAAGTGATGGACACGACCAAACTTCCTGTCACCAGGAAGAAGCTGCGGCCAGTGGAGCGTCAGGGGAGGACGGAGTCCAGGTGACTGACTCACTGTCATAACAGGTTCATTCATGCAGTGAGACGTGGGAGCTGTGAATTGACTTTGTGTGTGTGTGTGTGTGTGTTTTACCGGTACGGGCAGATTGTTATGGCAACACGTCACCAAATCGCTGAAGGAAGGAAACATGGACAAAGCGACGGAGCACAAACACAGACTGGAGGAGCGACAGAGAGGGGAGGAGAGGCAGAGATCAGCTGACAACAAACCATGGAAACCCAAACACTTCACTAAAGAGGTACGGTCAGCCCACCAGTCATCATCACATTACATCATCACGCCCCCTACAGCCCATACGGCAAACTACTGAGTGTCATGGAGGAAATGCTGATTGACTTACCTCTGGTTAGTTGTTGTTTTGGCTGCTATGAAATTATCCCAACTCCTGTTTTTCTGAAAATGAGTCATGAAAGTTCTAGTTACAAATGATGAGCACCACAAATGACTTATTTTATAAAAATAGATATATAAAATATAAAAGTGATTCTTTTCTTCACTTACACGTGCAGGGGGACGGCTGGATGTACAACAACCCGCTGTGGAAGTCCACCTGACGGCAGAGCAACTTCTCGCCTCTCGACAATCGAGACCCCGCCTCCGCGTGGCGAGGACGGAGGTCAGGAGGCCAAGCGCGGGGGGGAGGGAGGGAGGAGAAACGTCTTCCACAGACCTTCAGACCTGAGCTATTGACTCTTGATGTGACGCCATGACGACACAATCATCAAACAAGCGAGGTGCCAAAGGGATCGCCCGCACTAAAACCAAGAAGGGGTTCAAGAGCTCCTGGGACAAACGTACACTTTTATAGACACTTGATAGTGTTAATATTCCAAGTAGAGTATTTCTATTTTTCACCTTGCCAAGGCCTTTTTTGCACATGCACAGTAACGACTTTTAATTATTATGATTCTATACTTTTTTTTTTTTTTTTTTTACGTATCGATATGTTGGATCAGACGTGGTGATAGAGGTGGGGTTCACAGCTTTTAGTCGTGCAGCGTTAGTAGGAGCTGTCGGCCGTTCCCTGTAACACCGGATCCTGTAGCCGTACGTCAGTGTAACGAGTTGTTTATAAAGCACTTTTACCATAGAGATAAATTGACTCTTTTATATTTGTGGCTCTTGCCGATCGGGGTTGGTAAATCGAGCGTGCACCACAGTCGACGATATATTAAACTATATTATGATACAGTACATTACAGTGAGCTGCTAGAAAGTGAAGGTGATTGATTGTTTTGTCTGCACTATGAATGTAAGTGGACATGTTGTAATATGCTACGTCCCCATCTCGTCCTGTGCACACTCTTTGTTTAACACACACGTCCCATTACTACCTCTCTCCGTCAGCCATCTTCCAAAGGAAAACACTGGTTTGTTTGTGGTCAAATGTTCCCGGATGTCTCCCAATTGTTTCCCTTTCTTGCCCCTGGTGATGGATATGGATGAGTTTTCCGTGTTGTGGAATCTTGCTGAAAAGTTGCCTCTGTGAAAACAAGAGGATAATCTATCACAGTAAACAGTCATGGGACACCGAGGTCACCAGCCCTGTTGGAAAGAGTGAGAGATTTAATGGTAAAAAAAAAAAAAAAAGTTGTCCTCACAGTTTTACTGTTCATACATGATGAATGATGATTCCATTTTCTATCATTATTATTATTTGTGTTTTGCTGAAACAGAGCCAGGCGTTGATTAAATGAGAGCAACCAACAGAATATCTACCTAAAGCAGTTCTTCACTCAAAGTTCATTATTGTGGCCTTTTATTATTTTTGTCGTCATGAACAGACGTCGCCTGAACGCCTCACTGCTCACCTTTTTCACTTCCTTCAGTTTAATATCCAGATGTGTTGTACTATAGGTATTTTTTAACCAGGTGGATTTACCAGATGCCAGTTTGTAGCCTAAGCCATGACAGTGGGTGGCATTCAGTTTTATTTCTGAACAGAATAAACCTGCAACCACTGAGAAAACCTGTCACCTATGTCCAACCCCCCCCCTGTTGTGTGACTCTGGTATTACATAAACAATGTTTTCTACATCCAACAGGATCCAGGCTCATCTGAGTAGACTGTGGATTATTAAGGACCGTCCATTAATAAATACCTTGTACCTTCTTAAAACGACTTCTTCTCATTAATAATACACAACATTATGTCCTGCAGTCAACTGAGTAATAACACTACGGTATACTCACAGGTAAGTACTCTTACCTGTAAAGCAAATGCACCACTATTTGAACTGTAACTAAACACAATAGATCCCATTACTTCCCAACACCGAAAAAGTGCGACAATATCATTATAATTAGTTCGACCTTCATGGGGATTCGCTAATGGAATAATGGATTAAGCAATTAACACGGCTGATCATTTATATACTGCTAATTGGCCTGCTTATCAGTAAATTCACTCCAGCAGCAACTAGAATGGCAATTAAAACAAATAGCTGAAAACTATTTGTTTTAATGATCGTGCAAAGTAAAATGTCGAAATATTTGTTTTAGACGGTGAATGTGAACATTTGCTGCTTCGGTCACGATAATAAATAAAAAAACATTTGGTTTTCAACAGAGAATAGGGGAGCTGACATCAGTGCTATTTTAGTACCAGTATCCTGCTGCCAGCTTTAATACATTCACCTTATGTTTTATTCAGACCTCGCCTAGCATGTAGCTTGCTGTTTTACATACAGTACATGCAAGTGCAACCCTCAACACACAGGAACATTCTCCAGAGGAGGAGCTCCAGCAGAGAACCTGGGTTTACAACGTCTCCAGTGAAGTCAAGTGAATAATCATCAGGAAGTTAGAGCTTAATTTAACGTCACCCACACACCAAGACTTTACAGTGATGCACATGCTTCTCGAACCCACCACCAACACCACCCCCCTCTGTGCATGATGTCATTTTCTGCACATACTGTTGCAGACTCCCAGGGAAACGTCTTCATTTAAAAGGGCTAATGCTGCCACCAAGTGGTGCACTCTGTCTTCACCAGGGCCTAAATCCAGACCTGCAGGGGACAAATTCTGTCCAGTCAGCACATTGGTTTGCAATGACTTCATTCGGAAAATTGTAGAAACAGTAAGAACAGCTTACACACATGTTTTCACTGAAGTGTATATTTAAAGATGGCAGAACAGAACAACATGTAAAAATGTAAACTCTGAGGGATAACAGAGAAGCAGGGGGGAGTTGAGGGTCTGCATCGAACAAAAGAACCAGGAGTCAGGGACCGGCGGCACTGAGCTACTCAGGAAGGAGCAAACTTAGCAGAGGGAAGAACAGTTCACCGCTACTACTCATAAAAGAAACACAAAACAAGAGCTGATAAGCCTAAAACGTGACACACTCTGAGGCGTTGTGTCAATAAACAACAACGTGGCACTGTGTCAAAAGCAAAGGGATTTCGACAATTAAAAAAAAAAAGCTTTGTAAACTAATAGCGTCACTTCCTGTGAGATATGACAAAACAGTACAGCTGTATGATGCGTTTGCCTTCTGATGTGTCTCTTGATTGGTAAAAGAAACAAAAAAAAGAAATCTAAAAGTGAAGCGTGCACATACAGTGGTGAACCAACCGGAACATAAAGAACAGTGCAGTGCCCAGAGTTGAAGAAATCAGAGTTTCCTGCTGAGTAGAGCTGTGTCCCAACCCCATACTGTGTACTGTGTATGTCTAAATCATCAACAATCAGGGGACCGACACAACTAGTGCACTAATCTATTGATCAGCGTTAAGGTTTTATCAGCAAATGCAAAGATTCTTCACTATATTTCTTCAGTTCAACTTTGGAAAATTATTATGGGTGGTTTTTTTTTCTAATTATTTTGACATTATACATTTCTAACAATTAATAATGACTGGTACTAAATACTATTATAACTAAGTCTACACTAAGTACTAAGTATTTTTTTAAGTATTGTCATGGAGCATAACAAGTGTTTGTCGGTGCAATCAGAACTTGTTCTTCAGGTTCTCTGCTACGCTGTTACAGAACATTTTTGTTGTTTTTTAACGCTATGTTTAATAAATCTAACCAATCTAATCCAAAGAAAATATTTGGCAGATCATAAACAATAGTTTAGCCCGACGACGTAGACACATACACGATTAGCTTTTAAATCTATGGGGAACGAGCTATATCTAAAATATAAATGAATTTTCCGAGCAAAAATAACATATTTGCTTGTGTCAGCTTTGAATTTGGGAAGACTTGCAGTTTCCCTCTGTTCCACGTCGTCATGAATTAAATATTTTTGGTTTGAAACATTAATTAGGCACAAAAAAATACTTTGAAATGAATGTCAGGTTGGGCTCTTGGAAGAATGTGTTTGACCCCTTTGACCCTTTACAGACAAACGACCCACTCACAGTTGTAATAGTAATGTTTGAAAACAGCAGGACGCATCAGCTATATACACGTCTGAGACTTGTGTGCAGTACGGAGTTTGGACACAGCTTTGGAGAATCTTGGAGCTTCAAACAATTATGGAAGTTCTCTACCTTTTCTGATCTTTGTTGTCTGTTCTAACATCAGTGTACGGACTACACGTCCTCACAGCTCGACAGTCTGTTTCCAGAAAGTTCCAGCTTCCTCAGTCTGGTCCAAGCACCCAGTCGATAATGCAGCTGATGGGCTGACAAAACGTTAACGAGTTAGACCTTCACAAATTAACGAGGTGACGATGACCACTGACGAGGCACTAAGTTTAGCTCGATGAACACAGAGCTCCCTCAGCCTAATTTATTATCACTACTTTTTACACACAGCTCCTTGTTTCCCTCTTTAAAATCCAAGCAGCACAAATGTACAATCTACGCAATCTGTGAAAAAGAGGGAGCGAGGGAACTTTGTAAAAATTCACATTCACTCCTTCAACAAAATCTCAAGCTCCTCTGTACAAGAATTATTGCATTCACTGTTCTATTTGCTGTCATACAAAAAACTCCAAAAACAATCACAAAAGGAAACTAAGAGGAAAACGGCATAATTAAAAATCACCACAATAATCCAATATATTATCATCCTTTTAGACATTTTCTTTACATAACATATTTACACTTGAAGCCAAATTTTTTTTCCTTAAGAATTCTTTGAGAAATAAAGGTTGGGGAGCCAGGCAGACATAAAGGAGATAATGATGATGATAATGAAAAGGTTAATATTACAGATGCACTGTGCCTAGACCATTAACGTTCCTCCATACCGCATACTGTCCTCTGTACACGTGTCAGGAACAAAATCCTCAGCTTTCACTCCTCAACTTCCTCATTCTCAGTATCAGGTTCAAATGTGCCACTGAGCAAGGTCGATGGGTCTTTGGTGCAAACGATTCTAGTTTTCTCTCATTTCCCCTTCACCCAATCATGTACTGACAAGCAGTTAATCACCGTACCACAAAAATGAATAAGACGCCACAACCAAGTAGAGCAGCCCTATACCGCGCCACACATTCAAGTACAAAGAAAAACAAAACAAAACAAAACCAAAACAGATAAACAAAAACAGGAGGAGAAAAGCAAGACAGCAGTCCTCAGGATAAAACAGACAATATTTCTGGAGCTAGCCCGATATGACACTTCAACTTCCTCAACACATGGGGGCACCCTAATGAGAAGCTCTTGAGACCGAGCGCCACAGAAAAAGCCCCCGTGGTTCTTCTTCATCGGTGGTTAGAGGTTTCTTCGCGTTTGTTTTGTTTTCCTAGAAGAGTTCGTCGTCGGCGTCGTTATTTTTTTTGCAGTTTCTTGCCTTTCCTCAGGGCGAGCTTGTTCTTGATGTGTCCTCGCTTCCTTTTGGCCGTCTGGTCAGAGAGGAAAAAGGGGGAATTGATCTCATTACAAAACACTCAAGCAAAACAGAATTTAGCAGCCGTAACCGAACCTAAACCACCAGGTGAAATACCGAACCAATTCCAATCGTCTAATGACAGGGGTGAATTATTACCATTGGTGACCATCGATATATGGTCACAATAATCAATGACACACGTAAAGTGTAATTTTATGTTGGGAATATTCATTCATGTGTAAATGAACAAAGACATCCCCCTGTTTGAGTATGTTTGACAACTCACACACAGAGGAGGACATTCTGTGTTTGGTGCCCTTTTCCTTCACTGTTAAAAGATAAATGAATCTGTTTGAAATAAATCACAAACACACTGTGGTGTGAAATCAATCACTGAAAAGGATGATCCTTGTCATCCCTTAATATTCCCTTTACCTTTTTGGACGTGTACTTCTGCTTGGGCACGACACTTCGAAGCTTGTGGCCCAGCGTCTCCCTGTTGTCCAGGTTCTTCACCTTGTAGATCCTGACCAGCCAGTGCTCCGAGGTGAACGCCTCCTCCAGGTGTTTGAACTTGATGTCCTTGTTGCCGATCTCGGCGTTGCGTGTCCGGTCAAAGCCGGGTGGTGTCCGGAAGTCCAGCTGGGGAAATTGGCACAGTTGTTACATGATTAATTAACCGACGAGTTAAAGACCTGAACAGAAAAAACCTTTTAAAGATCCTTTAATGACACATGGAATAAAATTTAATACCCCTTTCATAATCATACCTGCTAAAGTGCATACATAATCATTTAAACTGCCATGACCTGAAACCAGTTAATTCACAGAATCTGGAATTATTTTTTTACAACTGATGAAACAGTTTTCATCATCAAACATTTGGTCTCATTAATACATCTGAGTTTCAGTGTATGTACAAGGTCAGGGCATAAAATAGCAGGTGAGTAAAAGAAAAAAATCACTGACTATTAAATATGATTGAAATCTTTTTAATACCTTCGCCTCCTCTTGTCCTTCTCCCATTTGACTGACCTTCCCTCCCCTCTTCTAAGAGCTACACCGTCAACCTTTTTTTTAAAAACACGTTTTCCCTTTTTACTTCTTTTTCAGTACCTACATTCTCCTTACACTCTCCTTGTTTACCGTGCTGCTATCTGCAGTGTATCAGGTACGACGCTGTGCTGCTTCACAGCACACACACGCACTATGAAATATTATTTTTATGATTATTAGCACAAAGGTTTATTCCCCTGCCATGTTTACGAGTGTTTTTCAACTCTCCATTTAAATGTGAGAAAAAGGGAGATAAATGTGCTGGTTCCTGTAAACACAGGCACAGAGTCTGTTCATTATTTATTCTCCTCCTCTCTGTGCTGCATCATGCATTTTAGTTGTGTTATCCTTTAATCCCCACTTGCCATTATAAACTGCCTCCTCGACCAGCCCGTACTGTCCTTACTCTCTTTTCCCCGTGTCCTCTATGCAGCTGTTTCCCCTTGTCACTTCCTGTTTGGGTAAACCTAATATAATGTGCCTACACTGACACTTTCCTTCCTTCAAAGAGCTCATTCCCTTCTATTCTCTCTCGCTGTGCCTCAGTCTGTCTGTCTCTGTAACCTGAAACACTGCTGCGAGCTACAGAGCTCTGTCTGTCTGTCTGTCTATCTGTCTGTCTGTCTGTTTGCAGATGGCGGCTGCATGGATTCCCCAGTTTCAGCTGAGCTGCTGGCCAGTCCACAGCTACAGTGGGGATGCAGGCACCTGGCAAGAAGAATCCCTCTCATCTCACCACTCCTTCCTGCCAGATGTAGCTGCAGTGCATTTCAAAGCTTCTGCCAATCCTTCTCTTTCCTCCTTCATCCTTTCTTTTTCCTCAAACTGAACACTCTCCAAACCTCAGGAAATCCCAAAGGCGCCTCCTTAAATCCAGTACTGCTCATCTGTCATCCACCTTTGCTTTTAAGATGCAGTCGGGTGAAGTTTTACACCTTCGGTTGTTGGCGGCGGCTGTTTACTTTCTGATCTTCAGCACAGACCTGGAACTTATGATTTGTAGCGGAGAAGTGGATCCCGAGTCCAGAGAAACTCAATATTCAGAACCTCACACAGACGGAAACATTCTCAAAGGCATGCAAAAAATGCGAATGCGAGTTTTTAAGTTGAACACCAGTCTTGGGTTTAACCCTTTCCTTCCTCACCTGCATCTCACCAAACCGATAATAGGACATCTTGTACATGAGGCAGTTCAGTAGAGTTGGTGAACCGGCTTTGTCCACTCTGAACTCGCCCTGCGGGGTGAAGTAGTCGCTCTCCTAAAGAGGACAAGAGGCAGAACCGGGTCGACAACATGAGAGGGTGAATCCACTGGTACACGTAATGGGCATAAGCACCGCAAACATGCTGACTGATGATGATATGGATAATAATTCATGGATAACTTTTCATGACTGCACCACAAATGGCTAAACAGAATGTGTGCGCAAACACCAGTCAGGTTCTTGAGAAACATCAGAGAAGTGAATGTGTGATGAAGGAATATTGATGTCGCTGCTAAGCAAGTGCTTAATATCTAATTCCCTGGAAAAGAGTTGCAGTGACACGCAGCTCTTTGCCGTCTCACACTCACCCTGATGTCCTTCGGGTGTTCTCCCTCTGCGATCCTCACCATCCACAGGAACTTGTTTATATCGTCGCCCGAGTAGCCGATCACCCCTCCGAAGATGATCAGCACGTAGTCCACATCTAACGACTGCATGATTTTATAGGCCGCGCTCTCGTTGGATGACATGGCTTTCCCCACCTACGCGGCGTTGAAGGATGACAAGTCATACTTTAGAGCGAGGGTTTCCTCCATTGTACAAAAACAGTCTTCAAATACAGCAGCAGGGGGTGAGGGGGTGGGAAAGACCAGGGATTATTACACAGAGATCCATCATAGATGCCGAAGAGACGACAGGCAGCAGGAAGAACGAGAAAATAAAAGAGCGGAGACACCTACAGGGCTCTAACAGAGTTTACTAAAGGACAAATCATTTCTCGACATTTGGCAACAGAGAAAGAAAAAAATAAAATAAAATCAATCACACCTGCCGACTCTGACAGCTATTAACTGAAATTCAATGGGAAAAGCTTAAGCAAACAAGATTATCTGGTTTGTTTGAGGGAGCGGTTTTATATTCAGTAGCAGTTATTTAAAAAAGTAAATATATGACAGAAGAGCGTGATAATCATTCAGCGGCGACTATACAGAAAGAAATCTTTTGTTTCTCTATCTACGCCCAGGGAGCACAACAGGAACAACAAAACATAAGGACAGAGATAGAGTAAGACGAATGAGACAAACCAAACGGGCTCACCAGTGCTATATGACTGTTGTTCCATGTGTTGTTATCCACTAGTGTGGTCCGGTTGGCCATGCCGGCAATCTGGTAACCGTAGTCCCACCACGACATGACGCGCGCATGCTCGTCAGTGTTCTGTCTCAACCAGTAGTAAGCCTCCCTGAAGTCGTCCAGGATGTTACGCGTCCTAACAAGGAAAGTAAGTTTGACAGTTGACGGCGTCGACGGGTATGTGGCTATGGAGGCAATTAATATTTCAACGCTTTGAATAAGAAGGGCAACAACAGTTGAACATTTAAAACAAAACAAAACAAAACACCACACGCTCTCAACGTCAACATGTGCATTTCCTAAATTTACCCCCAACAGCGTGAGCAAGACGCACAGCTCAATAACCAGTCAGTGATCACACTATACGTGTGTGTGCATTTATGTGTGAGTACATGTGTGAGAGAAGAACAATGTGACAGCACTGCAGCACTCAGAAGCACGGTTAACACACTGTCTCACAACTGCTGAGGTTGCATTAATTTATGTTTGAGAAGGCGAGTCGACCATTTAGCCCTGGCCATAAAATGTTCCCCTCTCAGAAAGAGAATAATGAGACCTGTAACGAATCTCGGAGAGAATCTTATATCAGCTTTTAGTGAATTTCAACAATGGTGCACAGATGTTTTCTCTTACCTAAAAATACTAAGTAAAGCAATTAGCTAATAGGTGCAATGACCAATATCTCCATAAAGCTCTTGTAACACATTGTAACTCTTTGTGTGTGTGTGTGTGTGTGTGTGTGCGTGTACCCGTCATGGTTGTAGGAGGCAAGCACCACGCTGGGACTGGAGTAGGCGTTGCTCGTGACCCACGTGCAGTGGACGGCGAACATCATCAGCAGCATCAACATCAACATGGTGACTATGGACTTAATGTTCGGACCCAAACCTTCCTCTGCCTTCTCCTGCTCTGAGACGTGTTTCCGCACCTTTCCGGCCTGCAGGGGGAGACAAACGCTCTTATGACACAGGACAAAGACGGACACATTCCTTAAATATGAATTAACACCTGTGATTAATTGTTGAACTGAGTTATTGAATGGACTTATTGTATCTAAGAGCAGACACACGACTGAGGACTGTGAGATGAACCCTGTGATTACTTGATAATATTTTATAGCAGCGGCAGAGAACTGTAAAGAAAGCTGGGAGGGACATGTGCACAAGTATGAACCTGGCAGTAATTACTTTCTGTGGTGGAAAGTGAGCGAGGGCGACAGAGGTTAATGAGGTGAAAATGCATCTGAATTCTGTCAAGTCTGTGAGAAACAGAAGAGACTGCCGAGTCAGCTTCTAACACTGAAATCCAAACATAACTTATTTGTTTAATGGCCGCTGGCAAACAACTGTCAGGTGCATTACCACAAAACCACATTACATTCCATTACAAGACATTACATTCGGCCCCATATGCCACCTTTATGATCACCTTAGACATACCACAAATATACCTGCATATCATACCAGGAATATAATTAATTAGAAAAGTTAATGAGTTACAAGGATGTAATTAAAACACATGCTGAGTGATGTAAAAATATTCCTCCTGACGTTTTCATTGTAAACGTTACAAAAGCTGTTCATTTATCTTTTTTTTTTATGGACCAGACCATGAAAAAGAACACACACACACACACACATGCTGGCTTGACAGTCAGATCAATTCTGAAAAGAGTGAGACAGCTTAAACTGTCGCAACACCATCAAACGGTTGCAGTTGAATCACAGTTGAATCACTGTTTATCAAAAGTGGTGGGGAACGATGAGGGAAGCTGACAAATCAAAACCCCAGAAGGAGCGATAAAAGTGTGGAACAACAGAGATGCAGAAAAATCTCAGCGGCTGTTCTATGATGACACTGTCACTTGTGTGTGTGTGTGTGTGTGTGTGTGTGTTTTGTTTTTGGCTTAAATTTTGAGGCTCTTTGGCAGAAAGAATCAGAAATTTGTGACGGTGTCAAATTTAATTTTACAATTCCAGATCAGTGCATTATTATTTCAATTAATCCGGCCAGACCTTGTCATAGAGATTCCCAGAATTCCTCTTGTCGTCCTCGTCACTGCTGTCCTCAGCTGGGGGCTTCTCCCTCTTTGTGTCGTCGCCCATATAATGCTCAAAGACACTGGAGAAAGCCACCGCCGACAACATACACACCACCGGAGTCAGGGTCAGCATCAGACGCACCATCACGCCGGCGAAATAGACTGCGCTGATGGCGTACAGGGCCACTGGGAGGAAGAGGAAAAAATGACGAGTCGCTTTAATTAACAAGGTTAAATATCCAATCTTAAATGTGCAATACTGTGATGTTTCACATTTCACATCTTCAGGGAAGCTGGTAAAACTGGTATTACACATAAAGCCTCAAACTACTTCACTTTTACAGCTATTTTTGGAAGAAATCTGTACTTCTGATGTTTTTAATACAATAAGCTTTCATATTTAAAACCTCAACTGAAGCCACAGCTGAGGCTCAGCAGAGCTGAGTCTTCCTCTGAGACGTAAAATACTTCTGGAACCAGACGCTTCTCTCACTTCAAATCACTGCACCACAGGGAAAATTAAGGTCTTGAAGCACATTTTCAAAAACTGTAGATCTGGGAAATTAGATAAAAGGTCTTTTATACCAAAGACTCGTTCATCATTGATGTTCTTAATGCAGAACCAAAGGCCTGCTGGGAAAGTGCAGACCAGGATGTGGAGGTCAAAGAAGAAGGAGACCCATGTCGTTGGCTGGTGCTCGGACACTGACGCGATGATGGGGATGTGGATCTTAGCGTAGCTGGGGACACAGAGGAGAGGAAAGGTGGAGGAGGCAGACACAGACACGATGCAATGCATGTTGGGAGTGTTGAGACATATTATACAACACATCCTACTGATTAACTCCAGTGATACAAGCAGCACAACAAGATTTCACCTCCCCTGCACGCTTATGGTAAAATATGAACAAATTTAGCACAACTGATGAGTCACGCTCCATTTTAGCTTTTTTGTTCCCCATGTGCATCCGCCTCCTTCACTTATTAGGATCTGTTAGAGGAGCTGATATATGGTGTGTTTTGTCAAACAATCCAGGAACAAAACATACACACACACACTGCACATCAACAAATTAGTATGTCTCTAACAGAAAGGGGGGAAAAAACCTTCCATGCTGCTTTAGTCAGCAAGCAGATGGAAGAATCGAGGTTGTGCTGAAATACCACACGTTTCGGTGCGTTTGCCGAACACAGTGTGCGATTGAGAAGTAGAAGACAATAGTTCAACACAGAGCTTGTGTTGCTCTGTTTTCGCATGCGGGGGGGGTTATGGCTGCATCGGAAAACAAAAGCATGCATTCGACTGGACAAGGTTTTCATCCACAACGAGAGTCAGCGAGTGAAGGTCAGCGAGCTTACCCCGTGTCCCAGAGAGAATAAAAACGGCCACTCCAAGGAGCGATGTATCCTAGAGCAAGAAAACACAATCAGCAAGGAAATATAATACAATAACAACAACTTTAAAAGCCTCACATCAGAGCTTTAAAATAAAAGACCTGTTGGTAGTGTAGTGGTTCGTTAAAGTCAGTAAAATGTAAAGACAAGCAAGATAAAGTTCAAATACAGAAAATGAATAATATGAATTCAATAACAGAGAAACGGCAAATAATATCTGATCTACACATCAGGGGGGAAAAAAGCTAGCAGAGACTCTTCAAAATGAAACATCATTTACATTTCCTTATTTAAAGCCCTTGAAAACAGGCTTCTGAGCGTCAATATTTATTTATTTATTCCACTTTCTTCAATTAGAAAGCATCGTTCACAGTCAGTAATCTGCATCATCAGCTCGGTGCGGATGCGCGATTAGACCGGATTTGACTGACAGGCCTGGTGTTTGGATACGATCCCTCAGCCGCCATCACATTTTGACTGAACACACAGATGTATTTTCAAGAATACCGAACCTGACAAGGGAAACAGGTTTCTGTGAAAGGCCTGTGTAAGAACATTCACATGCAGGCCACTGACTAAACTGTAAAAAACTCTGCTACCTGAGGTTCAAGGGGGAGGGGGGGAGTCAGAAAAGACAATGTTAATGCTGAAAATGTATTCTATTGATGGTACTTAGCTACTGGAATTGACTTGTTTATAAGGGTAACAAAAACCATTTAAGCTGCAAATTAGACTAAATGGGACATTTTTTTTGTTCACATAAAAACGTCTTGTTTTGGTTCAGCTTTGATCTGGAATACATTTCAGCTCTGAACTGATTGCTCACGGGCAATCACACACTCACATGTGCACAAACAACACAATTCTAAACAACTTTATAGAGACTGCAAAAAATAGAAGTTTTGATGGCGTTATAATTAACGTCGCTGGAAAAATAAAGCACTGAATGTTAATTTTCAGAGCACCAAGGCGAAGCAGGCAAGAAAAAGTAAGAGGAAAAAGCAGCAAACATGATACACAGGAGACGTTTAGAGATGATTTAACAGATGGCACTGATTAAACCAATCAATACCTGGCTCTGCAATCAAGAACCCACCCAGCTACTCTTTTGTTGCAGAGATTTTTATGAGATGAAAATGTCTGACAGATGAGAGCGGGACACGCACAGACTTGCTGCAAAGCTGGCTGACAACCAAACCAAACAGTCACCGACTCCCACAGCTCCATTCAGATGGCTGACAGATCGTCCGGACGTCCAGCTGAGGCCAGTACCCCCAACAGACCTGATGTCTGCAGCAACATGAGCGGCCAGTCAATTCAAAAGCAGGCAGCCACCCGATATAAGCATGGAGTCATGACTGCAGACGTAATGTGCCAGGCTCTCTGCTGCAGGAAAACGAGCCGGCTGAACTGTTTGCATAATTTGGATTGACAGAATCAATCAAACCTTTGGTTTAGACAAGCAAACGAACTGCTGACGCGGTCATGGCGGGAAAACTAATAAATGACGTTGGGTAAAAACAGCCACATTCTTTGTTAAGGCTCATTACACGCTGCAGAAACACTGCCTAAGGACCTGAGAAAGCACCATTCCTACACAATAAAATACAGTGGAGTAGCTTTCCTGGGACTAGCCTGAGTTAATACGCCATGAGATAAGGGAAGTGAAGCCAGTGTTATGATGTGGAAAGGTGTTTAAACCGAGTTCTATAGGGGCATTTGTGCTTTGCAGGCTCTGTAATCTCATCTCTGGTGGCTTTTATAAAAAAGAAAATAAGCTATGTATATCCTTTAAATAGGTCGAGATGCTGAATGTGTCCTCCCGAATCTAAACACTTCAGCAAAAACAAATAAAATTAATAAAGATGTGAAATGCTGAGGCCTGTAGTGAGGCAGAGCTGAGGAAAAAAAGGAAGAATAACATTGACAAGAACAAATATCAACCAGCTGGCTGCACATCAGGGGTCAACAGGGCCACTTTAAAACAATACATATACAGGTTTCCCAACAGGCACTCAATGAAGCACAATCCTCCACCAACCCTCAACACTTCTCCACACTACAGTTTTTACCAACTCAAGTTTCAATTGCAGCCCACCAAGGAGAACAGGAGGTCAGACCATCGTGGAATAGAGTATAAGCACACTTTCTGCATAAACTAGACTTTAGGTTTAACAGATCATGACTGGAAGATATTCTAACACAACATCACCAGGCCTGCATCTTTTCTCACAGAGACACAGCCATTTGGTTTTTCACTGGCTGCCAGTAGAAAGTAGCCTAATTACTTACAAGCTGAGTACAAATTATATGATTTTTATGGTTTGTTTTTTTCAGTTAATTAAGCTTGTGAGAAAAAAAGTGAAAAATGTCCAACAGTCTAGGTTTTTTGGCTGATGAACTTTTCAAAACAACTTTCATTTACAGTGACACTTCACAGAGAAAATCAAAACAATACTGGGCATAATTGATATTGATGCAAATAACTGATTACTGCTTTCTATTGATTTCCAGTTGATCAAATCAACTGATCGTTAACTAAATGAAATGGTTTACATTTACATGAGATGTAGCACGAGTACCAAGAGTGTGACTACGTGTGAGCAGGACATACAGACCTGTGTATGTGAGATAGATCACTGTGAGGAAGACCACGCCGGCAGCCAGAGAGACTCCAAGGAAGAAGAGTGTCTGGAACTCCTGTCTGGTGAGTCTGTCCTTCAGGTACTGCAGGAAGGCGTAGGCTTGGAGAAGCGCGAACACACCTGAGAGTCAGAAGGAAAAAAGAATGAGCAGAGATACGAGGGAAACTCGTGGCGAATATCTAATGAAGGCGCGATTCATCCAGCCTCCTGCAGGGTACAAAGTGTTGGTTAAAAAGTGCCATTGTCAGTTTGGCAGAACTCTCAACAAAGCCGCTTTGGGTATTCATGTGGAGATGTCAAATGCGTCGCGACAACATATTTCAAGTGCAAGAAACGGGTCTGTGTAAATAAGCCGTCCTCAGTCCCACGTCTTGTCTTTCATTTCGCAGCCCCCTTTGGTCACGCGTCGCCCTCGTGTGTTCTCCTGCGAGTCTCTTTGTTTGTCTGTTGAATTCTATATGGGATACTGAAAAGATGCCTGGTTGCCTTTCATTTCACTACCTCTCATCCGCCTTCCAACCCTTGTGTGAAACAGCCTTACTCCACCTCTAACCCAGAACCACCCACTGCAGGTCTCGCCCGTTTATAAGGTGAAGCTCCTGCCTGTCTCCTAGAGAGGGGCAATGGTGCTAACACGCTTGTCACTTTTCTCCCTGCCTGCCTCAGGGGTTGTTATCACAATGGTACCGACAGGTCCATGGCTCTGCCACTCTCTCTCCGTCTCCCACCGCGCTCCCTGAATGTTACCACCAGATGTTCGCAGCAGCTGCTACCCTTGCTCTTAGAGAGATCGGCAGAAATGATTTTTGGTGGTGCATTCTTCAAAGCGTCTCATATTTCTGTTTGTGAAAAACAGTGTAAAGAGAGTTCTGGAAGATGTCAACAGCAATCCTCTCCCAGTCTGGATGTATATGAACACAAGAACCCTGCACTTAAATCTGCACCCATCCATGCTGTCAGGCAGCAGATGGGCCCGCACATGAATGCCGAAGCTGAACAAGCTTTAATAAAGTACCCACACAAGTATGTTTGTGCTAAGCCCATATGGGCGGGATGTGAAGCTGCTTACTTATTTTCTGCGTGGAAATAGTATTCTGGGAAGGTTCTTTTTAATGTTTTTCCAAAGGCAAAACATGACTTATGGCATCAGTGCAAGATGATTCAATTCCCACAACAGTCACCTAATCTATACGGTACATCCATGGTACTGTAAGTTGCTCTGGATAAGAAAACTGTAATTAAGGTATTCCTAAATCATAACGGTAACGTGTGCTTCATACATAATTAAGTGTGGTATGTGGACTAAAAACATTTCACAGAGATGTGAGTGATAATTCCCTGTGTGTTTGTCTGAGGTAGAGAACACGGGACTTACCGGCAGCAGCCATGTGCTCGCTGGTCCTGATTGGTTGGAAGCCGACGAAAGGGATCTGCATCGACAGTATAAGACCCACAATATAGAAAGTGCTGTACGCTGTGAAGAAAGAAGAGACAGACCAGACAAGAAAACAGATCAATTAATCAAAATAATTTATTTCACTACTAAAAAACTAATAGTACTTTTGTTGAGTTTAGGAAAGTAACCTCAGCAGTGGTATTTGAAGTCTTATTTTGACTGTCACGCCTCAGAGGGAGCAAATATAAAACAGTTAATTTAATGTTGTTTGATGAGAAAATGGAAGCTGGCTGGGCACCGTGTGACGGGGTGGAGGCCTGGAGTGAGACGACGGTGCTGAGAACAGTGCAGCTCCCGCCTTCTCCGCTGTGAGGAACTGATTCACAGACGCAGCCAGCTAAATTAAGATTTCATACTCTTCCTGAAGAGTGCGCCTTATTTTCTGAAGTACTTGTGACTGCCTCGAGCTATCTCTTTCCCACACATCTGCTATTGACTCAAGACAGAGAGAGAGATGAATTGTGAGGGTGCATAGACTGCTAGGCATTTTATTAAACCTGGCTTCCCTTTCTGCTGTTTGCATGTTCTCGTGTTGTGAGTGAGAGACACCTGTCTCTGAAGAGGAGGCAGAAGATGAAGCGAGAGGAGAAGGTGACGAATATGGTAGAGGCTTGAGGACCTCGGCTCTTTTCTGTCAACAGACGTACAAATATATCACACTCCAACTCTCGTTTTGCTTCAGAGAGGTGAACAGGGCTGCTGGATGATGCTCAGGCTGCAGACGTCCTCGAGGTAGAGTAAAGGCAGACAGAAATTTTCCACTTTGATCATCGAGTGGACTCACAGCTGAACAACCATTTGGACAAAGAGCAGAGGTCGGCTACGGCGAAGAGGTCGTAATTCATTCATTCATTTTCAAAGCCCTCAAAGACTCCACTTTTAGACTTTCAGAATTGCATGTAAATGATACTTGACATGGTATCACTTATCGTGACCACAACGGCGGGGCCTGCATAATGTGCAGGAGCTGCCACGTGCTGCGTGAAGCCAGGATGTTCTTGTGGAATAACAAGCCTCTCCTCTTCACTAGCACTTTGTCTGGCAGTTGGGGAAAAAAGAGGATCAGGTGGCAGGTGGCTGCATTTATTCTTAAGTGGTGTGTGGGTGTGTGGATGTGCACTGGCAATGACGGAATGCTTATGGAAGTAAGAGAAGAGCACGGGCATGACTGGGTCTCTGAGCTTCTCTCGGGGTCAAACGCACAAGTAACAACGTCAGGAGACTCATGGGAACGAGCAGCGTTTTAGTCTGTTTATTGCATACATTTCTGCTCTGCTGGGAAAAGATCTGAAAAAAAAAACTTAATCTCAGCTACTGTTTGTGGGGGAGTTTTAAACATCCAGTCAAACACTTAAAGTTATTGTCTGCTTTAATTGCTTGCGTGCGTGCGTGCGTGCGTGCGTGTAACTTACCAATGTAGACTCTTCTACTGTAGCGCTGCATCAGCAGCAGCACAAACACATGCAGCGGAATCAGGTTGATAATGAACACGTAACCCCCCCATGCGGATACCTAAAAGACACACATGTACAAACACACACATCAGGAAACACACTGTAAACACTCATTATTTCCTTTCCTATTTCATGATTTCCCATCATTTCCTATTTTTCAACAGGTGGAAACAAATTTTAACCTCTGGCAAGAGTGAATATACTTAATGCAATCAAGCCATCAGGCATTTCTCATTTAACCACTGAACCATGCAATTATCTGCCATTTTTACTGCTGATTAGCCTGGTGATTACTTTTCCTATTAATCAATCAATCGATCATTGTATGAAAAAGAATGTGAAGGAAAAAAGGTTAATGTTTTATAAATCTGGTCTGGCAGACAATGCAAAACCCAAAGCTATTTAATATTTTCAAAGACAGAAAATTATACAAAGCAATACATGACAGAAGCAGAAAATTGTATTTTAGTATAAATGGTTATAGGTTACAATCATATCAGCTCTATTATTAATTGAGTCATCAAAGAAGCAAACTGTCCATTAACACATTCAGCCGTTTATACATGTATGCAACCCTGCACAAAATCACACTCTTTGAAACGAATGACTCAATAAGGATGTGAAGACATCTTAATGACTCAACACCATTAGACACAAGCACCCGGCTATAAAATAGCGACATATATAGTAACTATAAAAAAACGGGCAATGATACTTTAAATGTTGGATGAGAATTGTGAGCTGTACCATTGATTTAAAAAGCTCCACCAGAAATATCTCTTTTGCTTCTGAGGTCCCCTAATTACCACAGTGGTGCCAGTGGGAGCTATAAAATGACCCCAAAAACACGACTGTTAAAGTCAGAAGAGCAAAGACAAGAATGAAGAGAGCAGAAGACTGGGTAGAAGTAGGAAGTGAAAAAAAGACAACAGAGGAAATTTTAATTTAACAGGAACAAACTGTTTGATTGCTTATTTATGACATTTTGACAGAAAGGCCCCCGCTGCACCTGCCAGGTACGATCAAAAGAGCATTACAATTCAGCAATCAAAGGAAAACAAGAACACTGTGCATAATTGATACAACATAAATATGCTTTAAGCCAGGGTTAGACTGAAAACCTCCTGAATAAGGTTCCCACGGAATGCTTTAGGAACAATCATGTTTCGACAGTTGTTTACATCTGTTCACTCAGATGATGAGTAGCATATGGTTTATAATACTTTAATACTCATTTTGAAAGAAAGGTGGTTGATTGGTTGGGAACTAATTAGGAGGAGTTAATTAGTTAATGAAGCATTTCAGGGTCAATTTGCAGGGCAATAGTGTCGAGCGCCTGCTACAGAAAGCAGCTAATGTTCATACAAGACGGTAACTGGACAAATGAAATGCAACTTACTTTACCAAATGGTAAAGTAAGTTGACTCCAGCAACTCATCCACAAAGTTGGCAACAATCACTGCAAAACGCCCACGTGATGATACAATACAAACAGTTGATGCTAATTTTATTTTCTAAGAACGTCAACTGTGGCAGCTTCAGACACACATACATAACACCTGAAACACGGTAACAGAAAGTACCAGCTGCACAATTTTACTAAATACAAAACCATCTGTGACTGAAAGTGGAATTCTGGGCCTTGAAGCGAGGAGTGCTTGAGAAACTGTCACCCAAATATCCCGACGTCATCTGGCCAAATTAACGGTATTCTCCTGAAAGCATCAGCTATACCGTATGTATAAAAAGCAGTAACAACAAACAGAAATATCACGAGAGTAATAACAGTAGTTACAAACGTGGTTATGCTGAGAGTCTTATAGCGAGATTTGGTACCTGGAGGGGGGAGATTTGGTACCTGGAGGGGGGTAATTTTATTTTCTAAGAACGTCAACTGTGGCAGCTTCAGTCACACAAACATAACACCTGAAACACGGTAACAGAAAGTACCAGCTGCACAATTTTACTAAATACAAAACCATCTGTGACTGAAAGTGGAATTCTGGGCCTTGAAGCGAGGAGTGCTTGAGAAACTGTCACCCAAATATCCCGACGTCATCTGGCCAAATTAACGGTATTCTCCTGAAAGCATCAGCTATACCGTATGTATAAAAAGAAATATGTGAGGCTCAACACCATGAAGGTGGGATGAAAGATATTGTTTGGGCTTTGTTTGGGCAGCACAAAACCTCAAAAGTTAGATCAACATTAATATTGCTCAGATAATGGTATTCAGGAGTCAGTGACTAGTACACACTGTAACTCTGATATAAATTAATGGCATGAGCATCTGTTATGTAGCCAACTCGACAAAGCATCCTGTTTGCAGATTTACCTCCCCATTCCTCAAGCCAGCAGTGCACACAATCAGCTGGAGGAAAAATGATTGGGAGAATCTGGCCATCTGGTCACATTAGACGGCCACGCAGAGATGAATGCCCATGACAAAACACAAAGATGTGGGTGTCTGTGTGTGTCTGTGTCTGTGTGTGTGTGTGTGCGATTTGAAATGACGGCTCTAACGGCCAGTCATCAGTCTGAGCCACGGGGTAACAGCGGAGGGCAGGAAAGAGAAAATATTGGTAGCAATGTCTTCGCTGTTATCGCCCTCTGCATTTCATACTAGGCTTATCTGATGACCGCGGGGGCCCATCTCCACAGCGTATGGAGAGAAGAGCATGCAACAGAGAGAAGGGGCACACTGTGCGTGTGTGTCTGCACACGCTTTCAGGGAGGCTGGGCAATGTTTCTGATGTGTGAAAATGAAAATTAATGCTCCTTCAAAGTGTATACGCATTGTGGCACTTTCTGTGCATGTAGATTCTACTGTTTAGTACGTGTTTGTGTGTTTGTGTGTGTGTCCAACGCTCATCACTCCACAACTGTACTGTATCTGGACCAAAGCCAGTCCCCTCTGACGACTGTAATATACTCTAGTTATGAGCTGTAATGTTATCACTTAGTGATAATTAAACAAGACTTTACAAACTCCAAAGCCACGGTAATAGCTCTGTGAGGAACTGTTTTCAACTAAATCCTAATGTTGCAGACATTAGGATTCTGGCACGGTCACGACAATGTTCACATGCTGGTTTTTAGCAGGTGTAATGTTCCCCATGTTCCCCATCATAGCATGATGTGTTATCATGCTCATTATTTGTAATAAGCAAAACACTAAGTGCATCTGAGGCTGCAGGGATTTTGTGAACGATAAAAACTTTGTGGGGGATCAAATTGGATAATGATGCTCGATGAAGAGTTTAGAGATGACGAGTCATTATAACTAACGGTAGGTTGGTAATGGCTGGAATACGTCACTAATACGTCAAGGGAAAGGTGGAGGTGGCACGGCTACTGGTTCAAACGGTTCTTGTGGTTCCTGTTTATCAGAGGTTAAGACAGCGCTGATCCCCCTAATCTCATTCTACTCTGCCCTCACCTCTCTGATCATGCCAATATCCAGGTAAGAGGTCTCCCGCTCCCCGTCTCCAAATCTGCCTTATGAGGCATTCAATTAAATCCCATGGGGAAATAAAGCCTCGGCTAGATCCTGCTTAAAATGACAGCATGAGCCAATAAGGTGTGTGTGGGGGGGCGGTAGATGGCTCAACAAGTGTATGCAGAACCAAACTGGATTCAGCATATACTCCCTGTTTGAGAAGTCATCTGAAACAGCAGGTGGGCAGTAGAAACAGTACAGAGGAACATCGCATCACTGAGGTGAGGAACAGGGAGCTGGAAAGATAAAGTAGTAATAAGGAGGAGGAAGATTCATGATTCCATTGCTTCAGAGTAGGACAGGGAGGAAGTCAAACATAACAATATTTTCTCCCTTCTGTCTTATAATTCTATATTTGTCTCCATCTCCCTGTCCTCTCTATCCTTCCCCCCTTATCTGTCCACATCTCACTCTGTGCCTTTGTTTCCAATTTTATTCATCTTTCTGTAGCTCCTCTCTCGCCTCCTCTCGTCCCTGCATTCCTCTTTACCGCCTCCAGAGCCCAGAGTGATCGATGAAGGTACATTTTAGTAATCTGTTTCATTTGACATCTATCTCACTGCTGGCCATAGAGATTTAGCCTGGGATGGGGAAGAAGCTGACAATCAAACGCATTTCCACACACGCAAACAATCTGTTGCTCAGGCAGTGGGCCTGGATTGTCTTTTTTATCTCATCTCTCATCAAATCCCTGATGGGTTTGTGGCCCGAATTTATAAATAATGCACAAACTAATGGCTGAGGTGCTCAATGTATTGGCATGCCCTTGCTCGACAGAGGACAGTCACTCCACTGGCAGAATTTAGCACCAAGAAACAGGTCTCAACTGGATCCAGCTCCACAGACACTCAGCTCAACATGGGATTTGTTGAGAAATCCATTTATTCCACTCTCCGCCCAGAGGGATCGTTTGGAGGCCCTGTGCTCCGGTCACTGTGCGTTTACATATACCTATATAATATACTGTGTGTTATGCATTCATATTATGTCGCAGCAAAGTGATTTTACAATGTCAAGGAAGTCAAACATGAACATTTTTGATGTCCAATATTGTGCCCCTCAATCAGCCAGCGCAAAAACAAGTGTATTGTCAACATTATTTATGCATGTGGAAATACAGAATATTTAAAATGCTATTCTCTCATCATTTGTTATGTTTGAAATTCTTACCATGTAGAAATAGGAAAGACAACAGCCAATGGTCCAGAACACTGAGCCTGTCTTCACTGACTTAACCTGCAACACAGAGAAGAGGAGTTAACAACAGACACAAGATTCACAACAGGATGTTGCCATTATTGATTTCGACATCAAATGAGTAGACTGACTGTGGTTCAGGGACGCTTGAGTCTAAAGCCCCACAGACTACATATTATCTGTGATAATGACATGGTATTATTCAATTAGTGGAGGGAACAACTGAAATCTGGACAGAGTGCAGGCCATTTCCTGTTTCCATCAAGATTCACTGGTTGTTCAACGCTCCACTGCCGGTTCTGTTGTCAAGAGACTCGATCGCATCTAACAATGCATGATGAGGGGCAATTAAATATCGCTGGACCAAAGTGGTCCTGCCAAATACCCAGAACAGACAGACCCTGGATCAACCACCTATAAATAGGTGGCACAGACAAACACACACTACACACACACACACAACAGTAGTGCTTCATTTTGCACAAGCATGCACAAAAGCATCAAGACAAAAATAAATTGTCCTCAAATGGTGATTTCCTCGTGTGTTGTGGTAGGCCACAGTAAGTAGGTCTGTGGTGACCTGAATATAACTCTGTCATATCAGAAAATGAAACTTTAGGGTTATGTTGCGCTGATTGTTTTTTTTGTTTTTTTTTAACAAAAGGCTGTTTAGGCTTTAAGGCTGCAAGTTTCAACAGCTCAGCAAATAAATGAAAACGTCTTAGGATCTTGTTAGACTAACTGTTAAAGTCAGTCAAATAGATTTCACAATGATGTCACGTTGAAGGTGACTCTGTCTTCGTTGGATCTTTCCAACTGATTGGAGCACAGATGAATCGTCATTCAGAAGACATATAACTACATAACAGCTGTGTTCGTATTTAAATTGCATGCTGGCGATAAGAGACATGGTTGAGTCATAAAAGATCACAGCATTACACTTATAGCTTCACACTCCGGCTGGGCCAAAGCCGGCATACAGCTCAGTGTTGCCTATTCAGTACCAGCAATTTTCAACTGGTGCCTCGACTCCCTCTCCCCACTGCACCACGTCTATTGTGAGGACACAGTCACAGTGTGATCCCAGTCCAGCTAATTAAATGTGAGCCGAGGCAGAGCGTGGAATTACTGTTGCAACAATAAAGGCATGGTGCATGGGGTTGGAAGCCGTGTAACACTGCTATGGTGTTAAAAAGAGCAACTCTCCTGGGTTTGAGAGGATTCAATTATAGATTATGGGAGGGTCTGCATGTGTGTTGGAATGGGGGCGGGGGGTAAACACAGATTAAGCGACTGGAGTTGAATGGGTTATTAGTGGATACAATTAAAGAGTTGGATAATGATGATTGGGCTGAGACATGAGAGAACGTTCATGCCATGTGGAGGGGAGGATGAGTGTAAACAGACGAGGCAGAGAGCGGAAGAGCGATAATGAGATGCAGGAGAACAAGGGAGAAGAAAAGCAAAGCAGAACGTGGCAAGAGCCAAACAACAGCAGAGACGAGGGAAGACAATTAGAGAGAGACAGGGTGGACAAAGACAGATAGGAGGAGAGGAAAACACAAAGGCAAAAGTGGGTAAATGGGACTGATAATGGGAAGCAGTGGTGCATGGCCATCATGATTGTTTTCAGGGCCCTTGCCAAATAGAGGACATGAGCGTTGGTAGGTGAGTGGAGTAGGATTTCTTTTTGGTTTGATGACACCACTCCGCTGATGACACATCACCTTGAAAGGCAGTGATGACTGTCACAAAAAAGCACCTGCCTCACACCAAGATGTATTGTCCTAACGCACGAGATGACAAGAGGCCATTATAATACCGCAGAGACACACAGATGTCCCTGACACACTCAACTACACATTTCCAGCAGTGGAATAAATAATTATGCAGACGTTTTTTTGGATCAGCACAGAAGACTTACAAGGGAAATTTTGAAGGATCTTGCATAAAATCACATAATTTAAATGGCCCATGTCTGCTTAAGAAAACTTTCATGGCATAGGCTTACCCCCTTTAGAACTATTGAGGAAGCGTGTCTTTGCATTTGTTGTGGAGATAGTTGAGCCTTAATAAAAGCCTGAATCTGCAGCTACGTGCTAAAGCAGAACATTTATCTGTCTTAGCTTGAATGCTGACATGCACCGTGTTATGACCAAACACACATCTGCATAAACGTGGGGCTCCTGCGGGTCTTGTGCCTCTCTGAGCAGTGAGGGTATTCCGTAACGACTTCAAGCAATTAAGTTTGAACACCGTGCGTATAATGACAAAATAATAAATCTAATTCAAATAAAACAGTGGTTTTATTTGTCTTCATTATCCCTGCAAGTCTGGTACGCTCAATGTAAACAATCATTGAATGATGCATCTCCCTACAACCACACAGACACAGTGGTTCAATAATATTCATGCAACTTATTCGTAATGTATCCTCTGGCTCCATCCTGTCATGTAGTAATCTTTTATAAATGATTACAGGTTCTGAACAAGGAAAAAATAAATAAATGGCCGTTATCCAAAGCAAACTGAGCAGCAGGTAGAATGAAAAGTCACACAGAAGCTTAAGTAATAAGTACATTGTAATGTGGTTGGTACCTGAATTCATTTTATTTCTGCTGTTACAAATTATGAAATGTGTGGTTTATAGCTGTAGCTAACTGCAAATGGCGGCGTTAACTATAAATTTCCCATGCTTCCATTTTCAGCCAGACATTATGAAATCATTTCAGCAGTGTTCAGCACTCACTCTTGCATGAATGTTTAGGAAAAGGCCCAGCAGATGGTCGCAACTGGCTCTTTGCATGTTCAGCTTTAATGGATAAGCCATGTGCAACTTGCAAATCGTTGTCTTACAACCCTTTATCGCCTTTTCCTGGATTGCACTGAAAGAATATGCATCATTAAATCTGCCCTCGCTTGAAATATGTTCGTTTGACACCTCCTCAAGACTGGGTGTCAAATGACTGTGCAGGTGTAAAATTCTTGAACAAAGTATAACTGCTTTGCCTTTATATCGCTGCAGTCAGACAGGAGGCCGTTTTCTCAGCAGCCTTAATAAGATATCATGATATTATCTGAATGTTATGTATGCCAACTGTGCTCTAATAACACAATATGTAATATTTATGCACTGCATTTGTTCTCCAGCAATTCTCAATGACAGGGCAACAGGGCAAATTTCATCCCTGCCTATGTATTACGCTTCACTTATCTGTTGATGTTGCATATAAGTGGACTTTAAAAGCTCAACCAGCCCTCTCTCACATGGCAGGAGAAACCTGTTTTACTAGAATCAGCTGCTTTGGTTTTCATTAAGTTTGTTATCTAGATATATCGAGTTCTTTTCTATCTCAAATGTCTTTCAGCGTTTCAATTTACATTCTCTGTGTTTGCATTCTCAGTTTTAATGACGCTGCACCTCAACGCCAAAATGCACTCACAACACTGGTTTTGTGCCAACACTGGTACTCACAGCTTAATAGAGAAAAGTACTCACACAGAGCATTCACTAACATCCTGTTATCTGTAAAATGCTTTGGTCCATTGAGGTCTACCTTGTAGATTCATCTGGACAAAAGAATGTAAGAACTGAAGGGGATAAAAAAATCTAAAACCAATAAATCTGTGAAACCAATAAATTTGTGGCACTAGTAAACACTAGTGCCACAAATTCAACAAGGTCGGCTGCCTGTAGCACAATCTGCCATCTTCCCTTTTAGTATTTTTTGGAGAGGAATGTAACCTGGCCGGTGGGGCGGGGGGGTTGGGGTTCTCTTCAACCTTTAACCTGAGATCTTTTCAATTCGACTCTTAAAGGTCATCTAACTGTGAAGGTTTTAGTGCGGTATGCCATTCTCAGCTCCACGTGGTGGCCGTGTCTTTCAAGGCTCTGGATAAATAATTCAACATCTGAGGCCCAGCAAAAGCAACATGGGCTAGTTTTCCGGCTTCATAAAGCCTGTTCCCTATAAAGTGATACACAACAATGTGCTGAGGTCGAGAGACTGACACATTCTTTCTTCTTTAACAGATTTAAAACCTGAGTGTTTACAGTTTACTTCAATATAAATATTAGACATATTATGTATAGAGCTGCAGCTACTGATTGTTTTAATAATTGATAATTCATATCCATATAGTTCATTGACGTGCCACCTGGTTTTCTACAAAAATTAAATATAATGCAGTGATGTGAAATGATCTCAAAAAACATAAATTTACATCTTAATATTTGATTTGCAACTAGGTGTATATCTCCTGCAAGTTCATAAAACTGACTAATACCCATTTATTATGTTGAAGAGCGTCTCTCCACCTGCTGACACTACTCTCTTTAATTAAATGAGCAAAAGAACCCTGATGCATTTGATTTGTATATTTTACACGAAATTTGTTGCCTACAACACCTGATAATTTGGTTTCTGGCTTATCATCAAGTATTACTGGGACGTGAGGAAGCATTTGAGTAGGATCATCTGCAGGAATGCTGCATTATTAACAATATGTTGCTTTCATTCCATCAAGTAAATAAGTGTACATACCCAGAGGTAGTAGGTGAACTGTAGGGCGAAAATTGCGATGCCTTCGTTGTCAAAGGAGCCTGCGACAGAACGGGAGATGTAGCCAGGGACGATTGCAATGAAACAGGCTGCCAGCAGCCCTGCACCCTGGTTCCACAGCTCCCGTGTCAGGAGGAAGGTGGATATGGCTGTCAGACCGCTGAATACCGGTGCCAAGAAGACACACACATCCCGAATGTGGACAGTGATGTGGAGCAGGTTAAGCACGTAATGGATGAGGCCCGCAGTCGCCATCAACCCAGGGTATACCTGAGGGGAGAAGACATGATGGCTGTGAGAGAAGAAAGAGGAAATGCAACATAACAGTATATAAAATCGAGAGTCGGACATAACAACAATGGGTGTGTAAAACCCATCATGTACAATGAGTGGGAGCAAAAAGGAAATTTAGCGTTAGAACCTATCGGTGCCATCTAATAATATATGTACTCAGGACTTTTTGGTAATTAGTGTATGAAATGGTTCAAAAGGAGACTATGACCACAACTGTTGACTTCAAATCAGTCTACCTTCCAAGCATTTGTGTTTAATTGTAAGAGGTGTAGTTTAAAAAAAACTTGTCAAAGGATTTTTTAAATACAATAAAATTGTCATATATGTTGTTTTCCAATAAAAAGTTCTGATTAATTAAATCCACCACTCAGTTGTATCTGGCGCCTGAGTAGGCGAGGCCTCTTGGCCCCATCTCGTCTAAACATGAGAGCAGATCCAATTAGGGCCCTGCGCAGTACACTGGTTGTCTGAAGTAAAAAAGCGCGGCTATGTTTAACGTGTGAGTGATGTCCCTGATGTGTGTTCACTGTGTCCACGGTCCATGCACTTCGCCTTGCCGTTAATAAACTCAGGTTTTCACTCTCTAATTAGCCAGAGCCTCAGAGACCGAAGCTCCATCAACCAATCTCCTTCAATGAAAATCAAACATGTCTTTTTCCTCTTGGCTCTGAGGATTGGACTCTGTCTAATGGAGCAGCATCCTGCCATTTACAGAACTGCTCGAGTAATAATTAGACATCTTGGACTCTGTAGGGCCAAGGTCCCCGAATTCTTACAGAGGCGATTGGGATCTTATGAGTATAATTCATCAGTGTTAGGAACATTTGGCATTTCTTTAAATTAGCATTAAAGAAAGCAAAACGTAGCCTGTTCATTATAGAGATACCATCAACTAGAACCGACAAAAGCTGTTACCAAAAATGCACTAGACTCATTGTCCTTATTGCAGCCAAGACTGGCTCTGCAGCATTCTGTTACGGACTGTCAAATTATAGAAGCCTTCGTTTCTTATCTATGGCTCAGCAGAAAGAGCAACTGACAGCCGTCCTCTGGGGGAGCGGAGAGATGGTGGGAGAGAGGGGAAGTAAAAACTGGACCGGTCCAGACCGAATGGCAGTTGACTGTCACATGAACTGATACTGGCTCATCTGTGTCCTCTAAACGCTGCGACCCATCAATGGGCTTCAAGACTTAATGCTACCATACACAATTAATGTGAACTGTCAGCATTATCCGTAAAAAAAAAAAAAAAGAAAAACTGGCCAGGGTGTGAGGATAAGGGTGAGAAAGAACAGGAGTGAGAAGACATTAGAGAAAGGCAGGAGGAGAGATGATAGCAGATAAATGCATAGAGAGAAAACAGAGGTTTAGAGGTTGAGCGGAGAGAACGGGTGTGTTAAAGTAACGGCGGCTAAAAGGTTGAACGCAACAGACAAGTCAATCCCTGCCCTTTGGACCTAATGTGGTTTTATGGATCCCACCAGGAGCTGGAGGAGGTCACGGACCACCACTCCAAGTGCAGAGTGGGAGAGTAAGGAGACTGGCAGTGGTAAGATGTGAGGGGGTCTTGATTCATGTTGTTTAGGCTTTCTAAAGCAGTGTTTTTCAACCTTTTTTGAGCCACGACACCTTTTGTAAATTAAACAAAATCCTGTGGCACACCAGCAATCAAAAAAGTTAGAAAATGTCGGGTGTGTTAAAGTAACGGCGGCTAAAAGGTTGAACGCAACAGACAAGTCAATCCCTGCCCTTTGGACCCAATGTGGTTTTATGGATCCCACCAGGAGCTGGAGGAGGTCACGGACCACCACTCCAAGTGCAGAGTGGGAGAGTAAGGAGACTGGCAGTGGTAAGATGTAAGGGGGTCTTGATTCATGTTGTTTAGGCTTTCTAAAGCAGTGTTTTTCAACCTTTTTTGAGCCACGACACCTTTTGTAAATTAAACAAAATCCTGTGGCACACCAGCAATCAAAAAAGTTAGAAAATGTTACAAAAAGTTTCCAAAACAACACTTTCGACGTCTGCAGACATGTCATCAATACGTCTGACAACATATAGCCCTGGCCCTCGGGCCATAACACAGCCACAAACAATCATTTGCAGTGACTAAATATTTTTTTGACCAATTAAGTGAAATTGGACAATTTCCCAGGGCACACCTGGCAATCTCTCATGGCACACTGGTGTGCCACGGCACAGTGGTTGAAAAACACTGTTCTCAACAAACGTTGTGGATTATGACTGAATGGCTGGTGGAACACACTGTCCAATCTGAGATAAACACGGTGCTTGTCCCCACCCCTGCAGGCGTTAAAAGCACGGGCTCAATGCAAATAAGACCTCTTACACATTCGTTTGATTTCAAATGCAGTGTGGGAGTCAGCTAAATGCCTTTCTTCCCTAGAGTCTGTTTATGTTCAACAAAAACAATCCATCTCCGTCATGAAAACAAGAGGAATTTTAAAGTGAACCTACACAGCAAAATATGCAAGTGGCTTTTTGTTGATCAGTCCCATCCAGGACTTTCATCATGTCAGTTTCAGTGTTTCAGGGTAAAAGCCTGAATATGATGCGGCAGTACCACTGCGCCAGCTGGTCAAGACTTCACCAGTACTCATTTATGCAACGATACCAACAATATGCCTCTGTTTTACATAGATTTACATGTTATTTGCATTTGATATGGCCAACAGAATGACCCACCCACCTGCAAACGAAAGGCCAGTTAACTCCATGCGGAGAAAAGTGACCTGCCATCTGGCACGAAGTTCTTCAACTGTGGGCCACAACGGACCAACCTCCTTCAAGAAGATTCATGATTTCCTCAAGTTGTTTCAAATCACCATACCAAAACAACTGTGCTTAGTTTTTGTCAATGCATAAAATGTATCGAAGATTCAAAAGATTAAGGTTATTCAAGGTTCCCGCCGACCACACATTTCAGTTTAACCATGTACAAACAGTCTCGCCCATTAATATACAGGTGTAGCACAACTTGTCTAAGTGGCTCTGGTGTGGAAAAATTCATCCAAATAACAGCACATGTTGCAAGGACGACAAGGCCTGCTTAATAGCTTTCTAATTGCTAAGAGACACGACCTGACCAGGAGAATCGCTCCACAAATGATACCCTCTTAAATCACTTTGCTCACACAGCTGAACACAAGGCTTAAGACATTGCACTATTTCTAAGTTGTTTGTGAGTTTCTCTTAATGGGGGAATGTAATTTTACTGTTTTGCGTTTATGCAGTTTGTTCCAGCTTTCTGTGTTTTTGTCTCAGTGTCTAAGCTTAAAACAACCTTTCTCTCTTCTCGACAGGACCATGTAGTATAATCTGTGATAAATGTTTTGCGGATAGTGGATGTTCAGGGCAACATATTTCATGTTCATAAAGGGAAAATCTACAGATAAAATCCACTTCTGCTGCCGAGAATGCTGTACTGTACACTGGCTCACCACAACACCCATTTTTCTTTGTACCTTGCACAAAACCACACCTGTGACACACCATAAGCCATCATATGTCATTTATTATCTTCCTTTTTTTGAGGGTAGACTGTTGAGCAATTTTTTATATTTAAAGTAATGTTCAACTGGAAAATCTAATTACTTTAAAAGTGAAACTAAATTTGAGCTTCTGGATATTGTACAAAAGTAACTGGACATGCTTCAGTTTTTTAATTACGTTCACGACAAAAAAAAGAGCTTCTGTGTGACCTGGATGACAGAGTCGTCTGAGGCTGAGAGCAAATCTGCACAGATCACGGTCACCTCTTCCAGCTGTTTGAAATTATACTGCAGTCCTTTTGTTGTATATTTTACTTATTCATCCACGAGATGCCAATTCTTATTTCTATGCAGAGGAAAACACTTTGCCCAGGAAACATGTAAATGTCATGAAAATTAACTAGAAACTATGCGCCTTCCAATTCCGATTACCGGTCTAATCACGAGTTTCAGTTTCCAGCTTGTGGGTACAAGGCCTACCCCAAATATGTAAGTTCTGTAACAGAACCATCACAGTCATTATTATAATCCAGGCCTGTCATATGCAATTACCAGTGGCTGATTGTAATTGCTTATGACAGCTGAATGCTGATGGACGGGTTATGGATCCCAGTGCCTTTGGGCCCTGTTCAGTAGTGAATACTATATTCTAGCATCAGTGTGTAGTGTAGCTACAGCTCCTGCCTCACACCATCTGGTTGGTGCTGTAATGATAACAGCACCTAATAGCAATGCACAGCATTAGCATGCCTTGCTGTCTCAACTATACAAGCCTGCAGGAGTTTACCCGTCACAGAAAGAGGAAGAAATAAAGGATGAGAGGAGAAAGAGGCAACTGGGGCCAGGTGCTAACTCCACCCCCCTCAGCTGGACCCAATAATGGAAACATGTTGGGAGACATTTCCATGTTTATCTGACACCAGGGATGGGGATTATGTAGTTCGGATGCATCATTAGCAGGTGCAATTACGGCCCAGAGTGTAACTCTGGTGGGTCTTTGGACCTGAGAGCGGGCTGAGAGAGAAGAAGGCAGGTGGAGTTGTTAAAGACAAAAGGGAGATGGCTGGGTGAGAAGGATTTTATTCACACAGACCTTACTGTTCACAGGAGGCAGGGCGATAGAGATGAGGCTGCGGGAAGACATGAACAGAGGAGGGAAGCCGGGGAAATGAGAGACAAAGTGTGTAGAATCAGCAGGTTGTGTTTCTCACAGAAAAAGGCTCAGTGTTTCACAACAGTCGTTGCTGCAGATAAACCGTGTGGCCAAAGCCAGGCAGCAAAGGGGAAGCTATCAATCTAAAAGCTCACAGTTGCTACTGGATTGTGACTTGCATCAGTGCTGCCCAGTGGAAGCTTACAGTAGAAAGCTGTATGTTATCCCTGCACTGCCCAGCCTAACCCCAGATAACCCTTTGCTACCACAACACACACCACAACAACTGACCAAATTTTCTTGCATGAATTACTGATCATCTTTAACTCTAAAACAATCAATATCTATAAATACCTATATGCTTATGAATATTATAGTCCTGAATAGTATATTAATTTTAATTTTTTCACGCGATAGTTAATTTTTACTAGTAAATTGTAAATTTGTGGTACTAAAAAAAACAACAACAAAAAAACATTTATATTTTTGCAATTTCATTTGCATTGTAATCACTGTTGAATAGCCTACAGATATTTATTGTTGGTTTATTTTCTGGGTCTTGGTCATTCTGGCCACTGGTAGGATTAAGTATAAATCGAACATAATATGAAGCCTGGTCAGACTCACCATGCCAAGGACTTCAGACCTTCTTTTCCCCAGCTAGCACCCCCTGAGGGACCCCAAAGCATTCCCATGACAGGTGTGTAATCCTTCCAGCATAGTCTGGGTCTTGACTATTTCCATAGAGACAAGTGTAGGAGGGTTTCTGAGCAGACTCCCAAACTGTGACACTGTTTTTTTTTACTTGGTAGAACAGCGGATTCTCAGCTCAACCACTTCATATTATGATGAAAACAAACAACTTCAAACTGCTGGTCAGAATGATTAAGCAAACGAATGTACATCATCAGAAAAAATTAGCAATGCAATCCTGAGATGACCACATGGGAAACTCTTTACTCGTAGTTCTTTGCACTGGCCGCAGGTTTGCAGTCCTAACCTGAACACCACAACCACCCCCAACAGCCACACAAAACTTTGTGGAGTTCAGTGTCTAAAAAATTAATGTCTGCAAATATGTAAGCAGCTGTCATTCTGGTAAAAAAAATGTCAGTGGCCTCAGCATTTCATATTCCCAACATGCTCCCATACAGCGAGTGGGACAGTGTCCAGTCAGCTGCACTGCTCCTCATCAGTCAGCGGGAGCCTCCTTTCCAACTCCTTTGCATAAGCCCTCAAGGAAAGGCCAAGACGAGAAGTTCTCACTTTTTCAAAAGTGCAAACCACCAAGATCGCTATTCTATGTGTGTTCCTCACCACAATTGCAAAATGACAAATTCTTAGTTTGATCATTTATTTTCTGTCATACGTTACAGGAACGTGTATGTTGCATTACACTATTGACTCGCTCAAGAGATAATGAACAATGAAACAAATAAATGAGGGAAAACTTACTGTGCCACCAACGATCCTGCCCAGTGGGTACCAGGCCCTTTCATCAAACCAGTTGAGAAACTCGAAGAAGCCATTTGTGGTGAGATGGTGTGTTGATCTATAGTTGAACCTAGAGAAACAGAAGAAAGCGATGGTTAAGTATATGATAAAATAACAACCCCTGAGAGACATTTCCATTTATAGACCATACTTTAACAAAATATAGCTACTGATAGAGCATTAAAAAACATTTAACTTGAGGGAAGAATTGGTTATTGTATTTTCAGATTTCTCAGAAGGCAGGGGGAGATAAGCTGCTGAGACTCTGCCTTGCTCGAATAGATAAAGCCTCAATGCGCTGTGTGAGCTTTTGTGCTCATTCCAACAACTCCAACACTTATTGTGGTATTTTTTTTAGAACAAAACCCACTTATGGTACAGATAAATGTGCTGAGGTAACAAAGACATAAAATGGGTCTGATGTTGGAACGGAGAAAAAAAGAATACATATATAGAATATCATTGCAAACAGGCCTGTATTCCCACTGTAGCTGTGGCAAGCCAATAAGGTTGGAGGACTGTCAAGAAGCAGAACGAAAGAGATGACAGCATTGAGAGCACTGCTGCCAAAGAGAATGAGGCCAATGTTAAGTAAATTTTGAGAGGCACCTATTTCGCTTCACAGTTCATTAACGTGGGATTTTTTTGTACTATGTTCAGTGGCCCACATAGCTCACTCAACCTCAAGTATAGCAACGCAGTTAACTAAAAGACTGTTACCTGTTCCGGCTGTGTCTAACAGCAATGTAAAGTTTACCAGAGAGGACAGGGCATACTTCATCTGCGGAGCTAATTGACTCTTAGAAGAGGCTCTTTGGTTCATATCACATCAAGTATGAAAATACTGTCAGCCAGCAAAAGATAAGGTTCCAGTGAGGAGCACATGATGATACCATATAATACAAAGCTATTTAGACATGCTGGTTAATCTGCTGCAGTAACCGTGGGATTAACACTTGCTGAGCCTATGCTGATATTGTGAATTAGAAAACCAAACAAAATATGCAGAACTTGCACAGACATCTACACCAAAAACAAATCATTAATTCGCCTTTAAGCAATGGTGTAACATTCCCATAATTTCATTGAAATCTTTAGTACCTCATAACACAAACAATAAAATGGGGCCAACATATAACCTGTTTAGTGGGGGTCATTATGGTCAAATAAACTTTAATGATATTGTGATAATTACAGCTACTCGTACTTTGTGGGCTGCAACACAGACCAACAATAACAAAAACCTTTATCACAGAAAGCACAGGTAGCAAATATGTCTGTCGACAGCCCAAAACCAAATCACAGTCCCAGCTTGAGAATCAGCAGGCATTTATTCATGTGGCTGAATGTGTGCGTTTTTGAGGATGCGTGAAAGCAGGTCACACTATGTGTGCGGCAGCAGCAGAGTTGTCAAAGCCGCAAGAGTGTGTGCAGTGTTACATTATCATTATCAGGGCAGTGTGTTTTAAATACTGGCATGAGGTGCAGCTCATTAATCATCACAAGGTACGTGGTTTTCTATGGCCTCCACATCGCGCCTGAATCCACAGCTACTGATGTCAAGGTGTGGAAACTGTGTTTGGTGTGTGGTACTTTCCCACAAGTAGGCCTAATTCATTTGTGACGACATTTGTCCTATGAATGACGTGTTTTCTCGGTATCAGCGAAGCTCCTTCTCTGATCTGTAACCTTAGATTTCTCTATGAGCTTCTCTTATGTAGATAAGAGATGGTGTAGTGTGAAGTGTGGTGAGATGGTGTGTGTACATGGTTTTTCCAGTTTAGTAAAACCGAAGCTGGCAATTCGCTAATTTGTCCCGCAACAGTTTCACAATGACAAGAATGTCTTTTTACACTTCTCACGTCGACATAAGTGTGACAACAATGTTTCAGTGTGTATCATTTTGCTTTGCAAGCTTCTTCACGAATCTCAATCACTTTTTCACTTCCGTACGACTACGGCAATACAAGAATTTTCACTTACTGAGCCCATGTATGATGCATAATTACAAGTATGCTTGTAGTTACAGTTGTGTTTATGTGAAATTATTATGATTCACTGATGCTTTATATGGAGATTTACATCTTGAAAATCTTCTCAATGCCTCAATGAGAAGCTACTGAGTAGCTGGCGTGAGTGTTACTCGTGGCTCCTCAGGCAATCATATCATATGACTCAACAAGTGGTGGCCTGTGGGCCTAAATCTGGCCATGGGATAAACTGTCCAACACAAGAGAGATATTTGCAACTCAGTTTTAGTTATAATAAAATTAATTGTAACTTAATAAGCCAATAAAGACCGGGATCCAGGTGTAAGAAAGCTCTGCTACAGTGGGCCTTTCAATGCGGGTGGACCTGACCAGCAACTTCTGCCTTTGTTCTGGAATTGTCAAATCAGCCAGGCAGAAATAAAAGCAAATTCAAAAAAAAAAAAATTAGAAAAGACAATTTTCCATGCTGCCAAGCCTTATCTACAAAACCCATTTTCCAATGATCCCATGGACAGCCAAGCAGAGTGCTTTATCCCTGCCCTTGTCAATTTGATGGGGCGGATAATGTAGCTCTGCCAGGCACATTAGCAATTTAATGCACAGCTGCCAATATGGTCTCAAGCGACAGAGCACATGATTACTGGCGAGGCCACTGCAGCACCTACAACCACTAGCAAGTGAGCTTCAAGTAGAGCAGAACCATAACACCGCAACACTCTCGAATTCATAGCAAACGCGATAAATAAAAATAATTGCCCCTCAGGTAAACACCTGAGATAATATCTCAATAAAAAATGACTAAGATCACTGTGGGCCCCCCTCAGGCATCATAATTCATTTTAATCAGGATCTATTTCACTGAGTACCTGATTCCTATTGAGAAAGGGCCATCAGCAGCAGCATGAGTAAGTGAGCTCGACTGATGTTTACAAGCCAGTAAAGTCTTATTCTGCAATGACTATATAATCAGATGCATCATTGCTCTTTGCCCACTGCTTCTCAATATGATGAATCTCTAAATAGACTTCAGGTTTCAGGGGTGTAATCACCACTTGACTAATTAGCCACCTTTGTTTGAATTCTGAATGAATAACTCACAAATGCAACATAAGCTTCACACAATGAGACAGGGCTGATCATCTCCAAGGTTTCATCTTATCGTGGTTTTCAAAAGGCAGCGGCCTTTAAAGTCCATTATGAAAGGAACGCAATACGTGACATCTCATCAAAGAGTGTGTAATCAAAAGCGTGGTCCTTGGCTGAAAGTGGGAGACCTTGGTGGCATGGGCTGCATCATGTGCAGTCTTAATGGACTGCTGCCAATACTTTAACACTGTGCCCAGCCCATTGCTGCAATCACATGACGAGATACAGCATCTTGGTTGCCTAATCACGTTGGTTATGGTGGAGGTATGTGAAATTATGTGTGTGAACTGTGCAGAAGGTAGGAGCCTCCTGTGGATGTGTGAAGTCAATATTGTGCAAATGCGGCAGGAAATGACTTGCTAAATATAAAATTAAATATCGACGGAATCACCAGAGTATGCAGTGAAAAGAAAAGACTATCTATCTGCAGAAGATCCATCTGCAAACAGATGAAATGATTTGCTGTTTTTCTCTGCCAAATCTGATTTTAAAATGGATATATAAGAATAATAGATACTGAAAAATATTAAAATATTAGTGGGGGTCATTATTAAGAATTACATCACCTTCGATAGAAGTACAAGTACAACAAGTCTGTTCAAGTCCAGCACATATTTCAATCAAGTACATTGTTTCCGCTCATCGAGAGGTTTGTGTGTGAAAAGCCTATTGGGCTTTTTGTCTTGTTATTTGGTCAGGGTGACAACCTGAACAAAAGTGGTTCAAAAGAAGTGGCTAATATGTCTCAGTGGTATCATACAACCTTCTATACCTTTCCAAGGACAGCCAATACTGACTTCAGCAGCAAGGACAACAGTGCTGGCAGCAAGGGGATTCTGAATTTAATAAAAAACATGGCAACATTTACAAATATAATGAGTGCTATGTAGGACATACTGAGAATCTTACACATAAACACCATGAACAATTAACATAGGAATTCATTCATCATCATTCATCACACTGCTGGTCTGATTAAATATGCATTTAGAGCAATCCGCTAGGCCAATATCAAAAGTGTCCTCTTCAAAACCTTTCAGAAATAAACAGCTGGCAACAGCCACACAAACAGATGTTTTCTCGTTCTCTATGCCAGATCAGTGTGTCAGTATGCAAAAAGCCAAACTTGGGCCTTTTTGAAAGTAATGAATGAAAACTGGAACTGAAAAATGGAACTGCATCTTGAGGTAAAGAGACATAATGGCATAAAAATTGACTCGCTCAGGGGACCTGGGACCATTAAACACTGAATCGCTATAAACCAGCATTGTTTATTTGTGCCAATACCGCCGCTTTTTGACAGTCAAGATAAAGATTCACTCATAAAGAGAGTCTGGCTCATTCCGATGGCTGTTGGAAGCAGTGTTATTCAATCCTGAAATGTAGCACAGTCCGATGCACGTGTGTGTTTTTGATGTGTCTCGTACCGTAACAGCAAACATATGCACAAATGACTGATTCCGTTTTGAAAAATACAGCTTTTTGTGTAAAAAAAGAGTTGCAGTTGTATGAGGAGGAAATTCACTGCTATAGACATTTTAATTATGTGTTTACAGACACCTCGGCTCTTATTCACACCTGTGTGAAAACGGCTTGGTAATACTTATCACAAAGGCAAACACTAATAATGCCTAGCAGGTCTGATAGAACAATCGATCTTAAATAAGTCTATTTCCTTCGCTAAAGACAAGATGCTTATACAAGCTACAAGCAGGCAAAGAGAAGCACTGAATAATACATTATCCAAACAATGCACAGTTATCATGCAGGTAGTGGTAGTTGTACAGCAAGATTGAGAGCCAACATAAGATTGACATTACAATGGCAATGAGAATGAGGGCTTACAACATTATGGAATGTTGTGGAAAGTATTTTCAATATGAAACATTTAACATAGCCTAAGACCCTTCAAAAATGAGTACCCTCATAATACTGACTGTTGATTTAATTTATGGTTTAACATATTATTAAAAAATTGACAGAATAAAATATCCGCAGGCATAAGAGGTATTTAAGCATCTCTGGTGGGAAAACATTCATTAGCACAGACTCAACACTATCAAATATGTTCATACATATTTTTTTTATTTTTGCACTGACCAGATTTTCCAAGCCAGTCCTTCAAACGACAAATCTCTACACAACGTTAAATGTCTTTGACACACGAATGGTTCTCAAGCAACTAGGGATTTGTACTCTCAATTTAAAAAGGTACGGAGGGTATAAGTCATGTGAAGTTCCCAAAAGCTAAAGTCGCTGAAATTTAAAATGGGGCTTGTGAATCAAAGAGAACGGATGAAAGGCATGCCAATTCCACATTTAGCAAAAGAGTCCACTGGGGCAAAGGCTTCTCTTTCATCAAAACCCACTGTTACTGTGACCGAAAACAGGGAAGGCGCCAGGAGATCCGGGCAGAAAGAGTGAGCAACAGAAAAACTTGGAACTTGGAAAAATGGAAGCAATTACTGTTATGCAAAGAGCATTGCTATCATAACAAGCAGCTAATCAATTAGATATCACAAACACAAATAAAGAGGAACAACAGGAGCAATAATTACCAGAATAATCATGACACGCTGAGATAGCCATTGAAGCTCGACTCAAAAGAACTCATGTAAAAAATGTCGCTGCTGCTAAAACGCTTGAAAACAAATACAAAAATTAACATCTGCGCAAATCCTGATTGTCAATTTTCTTCGCCCCACAAACAAGCTCACTACAAGATCTGAATGAACTCTGAAAGTAGATTTTGAACCTATACACAAACACATTGAAATTCCCCCCACTGCAATGCTCCGGACTGAGAAATCCTGCAGTGAAGTTAAAGTGAGGGCAACTGCCCACACCCATACACACCTTTAAAACCATCCTCCCCTTCATACAAACATCTACCTGCTGCTCTACAGGGGCAACTCGGAGAGAGAGCTCCAATAAGACGTCACAATGGTCAGAAATTCAACCCTAAAACTGGATGTTAAAAAACACAACTGCAGACAATTAAGTTGTCTGTATACGACAGATTCCCCAGGAAAAACACCTGTTATTGCTCTGCGTTTGAGCTTAAAGCTTCTGCTATGAGCTCGAGAGTCACAGAGAGACAGTAGAGTAAGACATCTACGCCTCATTGGCTTCAACATCAGTGCATGGTGCTCAATAACACTCCTGTCGATAAGATACTAAACACTTTACATAACCACTCCCTGCAAACTTGACAGCCGTTAAGACTGTGCGTGTACATCATGATACAAGTTGCGGATGCCCCAAAGCTGCCATATCTTCATAAATGGTCTTGTCACTCCGGTTCTGAAATCCTGAGGGGTCCGAATTTACTGCCTGGGCTGAGTAATTATACAGTCGTCTGTACCACTGTGGTCCCTTCATCATTATTTCCAAACACATTGCTGCCTCTGCTGTTTCATTTTCTATTGCTATGAGATAATGGAGGTGAATAAAGGAGGACGCTGTTCTCTGCCTTTTTTCCTTTTCTCTGTGTGGTGACAGTGCAATGTTTCAGGTCATCCACAGGGGAGTCTTTGAGGAAGTATAAATTCCCAAATCCTATAGCCTCTTTAATCGATAGGGAGCGCAGAGACGTGAATTATGTGCTACTTACTACTGATGTCTACCTAACAAGCTAAAACCTTTTTTACTCACATTACTGAATTTAGAACGTCTGCTGAAGCTGGTCGATTCAGATTTAACTGTTCAAGGGAAAGATGAACAGCAAAAGATATGAGAGCTGAATGTGCTTTACTAATGGGATCTATGTTGGAATGCTGTAGAATGGATATAATATAATACACCCAAAGACCAGTTTCATCTACTGACTTATTTATTATTTTTCCAATTGTCAAATGGCAAGTAGTTTTTGTACTTGATTGATCAATAAACATGTTTCATGTGGTAAAAGGCACCAAGACAGCGAAAAGAGGCGAACAAACAAAGACCCACTGTCGGATCCAGGTTTTTGATTTTTTTTTTTTTGCAGAAGCTGAGAAGAACATCGACAACACAGGCAACATGAGTCCAGTGAATGCAGCCCAGAGAGCACTTGTTTGATGTTGCAGCCCTTAATGATCAGTGGATCTAATGAGCAACTATGCCGAACACAGACATCACCAGGGGCTTCACAAATTTGTAAAACACTAAAAAAAGGCTACTTCACCATAACCGACTCTGGATGCATGAATGTATTGCGTGCTTTAGTTGTGTGGGGGTTGCAGTTACTGTGGTCATTTCCAGTAGTGGAGAAACAAAGAGCCACTTGTGATTCCTCCAGCTGAATATCACCCCAGACATTTCAAAGCTGGCAAGAATTAAGGACTGGTTGGGATTTCTGCAATGTGATTATATGTTATTTTCTTTAAACATGTTTCAGGTGTTTTATTACTGTTTCTGGATATCAATAAAATAAACATATAACAGTACATGAAAATGATGGTTACCAATGACACAGATGACTTATTAAGCATATCAAAGCTTTGCCAAGCAAATGGTCACCACTGCAATTACATCTTTCAAAATCCTTACACAAAAAATAAAATCTAATCTGACTTGAGTAGGGCTGAAACTCAAGCAGCACAAGCACTCAGATAATGGATTTGTGTGAAATGCACAGTGATGGCATCTTAGTAGAAAATGGTGCTCCAGGGAAAACAAACACTAAAAACAACAATGAGCTCATCCTGGATATAAACTTCACTCCACCCCCCATCCCCACCCCAACTCTCGACAAATTTGAAGTAGTGAACGAGACCAAAGACTCCCCCCACGCTCTCTTGTCTGGGTAGCAAATCTCCAAATCCCAGCCAGAGGGGGAACCAGATCCAGCATCCTATTACAGGAAGTCTGAGAGATGGGACTGCGATTCATTTGCAGCCAAATTCGGCTTTTGTCTAGCGGGCAACATCAAATAGGGCCTGGCCTTCACTGGGAGTGTTGTAATGACACTATGCCAGCTCTAGCAGTAGCAACTGCAGGCGTGTGTGGTTTAGATGATGAAATTGCATGATGGAAAAGGAGTGAGAGAAAGAGACAGATCACTCTCAGCCTGAAACCTCTGGTTGAACTGAAGCCCAGAAATGCAGAGAGGGGAATCATCCCATTGATTTCCCTGTGCGCGTGAATGGTGCTGATGCAGACCGTAAGACTAATGTCAAAAGCTGTAAAGCCCTGCAACACTACACGGGAAGAGCTTTGTGTAAATGTCAGAAATGTTTGTTTAAAGATTATGGCTCGACCTTCCTTTGATTGGGAAAGTCGTACAAGTAGTTATAGCTTCCATTTATTTTCTTAAGGCTGATTTAGTCTCATTCTAAATGAACAGAATTCACGTGGGCATGTTAGATGGAGTAGTGGAGCCTGACTTGTCCTGGCCTGAGTAAAATGTTAATTTGAACCAAGCATCCTGAAACATTTTCTCTGAAGAAATCTATTGAGTGGAACATCTGGCTAATGGCCACCTCCTGGACCCAAAACCTGGACTCGCCATCAGGTGCCCTTGTGCACCAGTGCTGAAATCTGCCTTTTGTGTTACATCATCAAAACTCAAGGACTCAGGAATAAATGCTTGTTAAATCCATTCAAATGAAAGACATGAACAGTAATATGTATTTGCCTAGAATGCAAACATGCTACCAAGCCCTTTTCACTTGCAATTTAAATGTAGTGGAACTGCAGTTGTTATTTTCAACATAAATAATCACACTACAAGATGAGCAGTCCAGATCCATTATATATTATACATTTAGTCAAACAAAAATAGCAAACCTTTGCAAATAAGAAGGTGGGAATTACTGGGCCATAGCTGTCATTTTATTACCATCTTGGCTGTAGATAAAGGTTAAAAAGCATCTGCTAAAACAACAACAATAATCAAATCCTCTACATTACTATTTTTTTTCCCTTCAGAATGCTCAAAAGTGTCAAATGTTAATAAATCAGCCCTATGGTTTTTGCCATTTTAGTAGCTAAACAACCAAATATAACGAAAAGGACAATGGATGAATTTTGGCAGTTAAATCACACTGGATTTTACAAAACATCACGTACCAGATGGCAAGAGTAGAAGCATAATAAAAAGAATAATATTCCTTGACAACCTCACTGGCAAAGTCACTGCAATGTAAGCATGTAATCAAAGTCTGTAGAATATTTACTAAAGCATTAGAACAAGAATGCTTGTTATAAAACACAGAGGTATAATATGGTAAATCTTTATACACCACTTTAGGGGTCCAGGGTTATCTGGCTTTTTAAGGTAACAGATTTACAAGTTCATCTTGCTTTGAAATGAAAGTCTGGGCTGCTGGGTGGACCCTGGGGGACTTAGATCACAGATCGAGAACAAGACTTGCTTGCTAACTTACTTAAGCCATTCTTGTGGGAAAAGTACAGACACACATAAAAGAAACCAAAGAAACACGCAAATAAAAAAATGAAATGACAGAATGGCATCTCAGGCACTTTGCCACTTGAATTGAAAAAGTGTGTTTCAAGGTCAGGATAAAGCTGTCATGGCAAATGAAGATCTAATGACAGTGGTAACTGCCAAATTGCTGGAGATATAGTGAAAGGAAAATGTCACCGTCTGAGGTCACTTATCCCTCTTGAGTGAAATCATATCAAGCGCTTAATGATCTCCTTCATATAATCCGATGAGGCTTCGGGAGCATGTTTAATGGTGAGGTGCCGTCACCAGAGCAGCATTCGTTGCGGTGTCAGTGTCAGAAATATATTCCTTCCTCTCACTAACTATGGTGCATCTGCTTAAAAAGGAAACAAGCGAAGAAGGTCACAGGTTGAGATGAAAAATGTCTTCTGCAAGAAAAGATGACACACAATCACAGCCCCACTTTAACTTCAGTCTTTGATTTTAGGGCAGGCAATGATTTACCAAAGAGAGCTACAACAAATGCTAACAGGTAAAAGAATATACCTGGCAGGGATCAGTCGCTAAAACATTTATATTTACACTGAATTGAGAAAGGACCAACTCAACGCGGAAGATTCTCCACTTGTCTGTATTTAGTTGACACAGTTTATACCATGTTACCATATGTTAATCTGCCCACTGGGCTTTAAACCGCAATCCGTGATATGCCTATTCCACTTCCACTTTATTTTGAAATTGCAGTGTTTTAAAGTCTTTAATGTCTCAAGGCTGAAACAAACTGTTTATCTAATGGCTCGCAATTGCACTGAAGCTGGCTATGTGTTGCCTGGAGCCACAATGAGTCATGCTATTCTCAACGCACTCCTTTGACTTTTTATAGCAGTAGGTTAGCTGGATGCCAACAATGCCCACAGTCTCCATGAGGGAAACCTGTTCTCAGCAAGCACTGACATTACATTGTGCCTTCTGTCACTGTCACTGGCATTAAAGTGATAATGGAGGACTGGTGCTTAGATAATGACACTGATATAAAAGTTTTCAGGAATATAAAAAAAAAAAAACTACTGCAGAATCCTATGACAACTGAGTGGATTTCATGAATAAATATGCAAAGCAGTATCAAATATGACTAGATCACACACACTGATTTCATAGAAATGTCTATGGTAGTAGTTTAGGTTAATTAACAGAATTCATTCTGTGAATTGTGGCATTTAATGAGTATGGTGTCTTTTTTGGGTCATTTAACTTTGATTAATTTGTTACAGATGAAATTAAATCCCACATTTTTCCTATTTTCAGCAGAAATGTCTCCTTAATCGTGTTGCGCTACAGAAGTGTCTGGATGTGTTTTAGAGGTCAGCAAAATTATGGTACACAAACATTTTTGTGAACATGTGCCTCTCAGTTCATAAGGGTCTATATTGTCTCTCACTTTTAAGCAGCCATCAGCCCTAAAAGTGACAAAACAGCAAACAGGAGCAAAGGTTCAACTGCATATCTGTATTCTTCATTTCCTCAAAAACTTTTCATGTAATATGAACTATAAATCTCTGGTGAGGTCTTACATCAGGCCCATTTCAGTGTGTTCTGTGGACCAAGCTCCATCTTGTTTTATAGCCTGTGCCGCTTGGCCAGAATACCTGCCAGCTGCTCTACTTGATAACCACGATGATATGACAGCCCCCTGACAGGCTCGTCTTTCTCTTCCACTCACGGACTGACAACCTATTCCAGCTGTCATTTTGTCCTGCTTGACACCCCTCCATTCGTCCATCTGTCATTTCTCATCCCCTGCCACCGACTCCTCCCTTCGGCTAGTCCTTCATTCATCTGTGTCCTGCCACAACAGGAAGCAACTGCGGGCAGTTGTGTCCCTTCCTGGCTGCCATCCATTGTGGCAAGCTAAAACAAAGCCATGGCCTCAGACCATAATGCTCACACCAAGTGGGCTTGCCAGTGGTTATGTAGTGACAAAGCCACCCCCTCCTAATGGGCCAATGGGAACGAACAGTCTGAACAATAGACACATCTGCATTTGGAGATCATGAGACACAGTTTTGGCATCATGGAAAGATGTGATTATCTGTACTCATTGTTTCCAAAGCAAAAACAAAAAACCCAAACAAAACAAGAAAATAATTCGCATTGATTCTATACAGATACAGAAATTGACAGACAAAAACAATCCGAATATTTTCTCTTCCTTTTCTATCGCCATGGACACAGCAATGAAGAGAGTCCACATCGTGGCAAAAATATATTTTAACAGATCATGTGATGATCCAATTTGTCAGACAGGAAAAAAGAAGAAACCAAAACAAAACTTGTTAAATCCAAGGGTACAAAAGAAAAACAGGGCAACAAAAAGACGACAGATTCAGAGCGAGGTAGCGAGGACATTGTGGAGGATTTTCTATGGCGGAAATGCCGCAATCTGCTCTGAGATTAGCTTTAGTAATGGATTTTGTTTATCTGCACAATGATGAGACGGCAACAGATTGTGTTAGGTTGCAACAACTTCATACAACAATCTGACAACTGCGTTACTGACTCATCCCCCGAAGATGCAGAAATGTACAATGGGATTCCAGAAATCGTACTTTGAATGAAAAATTAATGTAAATTCAGTGAAGACACAGCAGAATATACATGACAACAACACAGTCATTTCAGACGACAGAAAGACAGCCATCTAACCAGAGATTCTGGCAATTTGCATGACAAAACACAAAAGAAAAAAGCAGACACATCTCAATGTAAAACATGCAGCGGTGACTCATTATAATAGAAAAGCAGCTCACTGAGAGACATAGATGACTTAATTATTGCACTCATGTGCAGCTGCAAATACCTTACCCTCATCATAACCCTTACTTTTGGATTAATTTGATAAAGCCGGCTATTAGTGTTCGACTTAGGTTTGCCAGTGATGCTACGCAAGGAATTTCCAAGGACTGTCTGCAAAATGTTGGAGGGCTTAAATTGGACGGAGAAAAATTACTCAAGAGTAAGATGGGTTGAGCTATTTGAGGTATTCAGCAATGCTTCAGAGATGCATTAAGGAGCTGATCTTATTAAATGGGCTCTGGTGTAAGCAATCTATCGGTTACAGAAGATATTCAATTTAACCTGAGGCGGCGGCTGACAAAATCATGATATTAAAAAACTCGGTCCTTTCTGCAATAAGACATATAACACACATACTTGCACATGCATGCTCAAACAACCACTGATGAAAGCAATTTTGGGAACAATGAAATCTCTTTGGCTCCTCCACTAAAGCCGCCCTCAGATTAGATGTCTGGCAGCCTCTAATTTCTTCTTTTCCTTTACAGCTCCTGCCATCCTACCACTGTTTCTCTCACTCCTCCTCCTCCTCTCTGTATGCAGGTGCACTCGCCCACAGAGCTGCATGCTGACTGCTGTCAGTAAGAGGACGGGATGTATGATAAGCAGATCTTCACCGGTGCTTCTGCCCCACTTACACACACGGTCAACCTATGTTCTTCATCCAGAAGGAATGACCAATTCAAAGCTAACGTGGGCAAAAATTACAGGGGAAATTCTATAATAATTAATAATTGTTTTAATAAATTGTTTTTAAATAATACACATTCGAGAACTAACCTGCAGTTATTTGCAGTCCCTTTCAAAGAAATCATATGTAAGGACTGAGTCTCTGTAAAACCTGGCTGATATGTCTTTAGCCACATGTCTGAGTTTGCTGTGGTGGTTCCCCTTGTTGGCAGTGCCAGGGAGACTCAAAACAAGAAGACTGACAGCTTACTAGTTCCACCAGAGATGTACAGAATAATCAGTATAGAAAAGCACACAAACTTTAGAGGGGTGCGATCAATACAGCTTTGTATTTGTTAAGCACAGACATCACTCCTTCTGTGTTTCCCTGGGCGAATGGGTTCTGCAGACTGGGTGGTCATGGAACAACAATCACATCAAAGCACCCATGACAACACGGAACAAAACAGCTGGACACAAACTGCATCAGCCACAAATCTGCACGCTGCGTGACACATACTGATGTGCAAATGTGCGTGCAATACATCTGTCCAATGCCGGGATACATTTAGTTCTGCTACCCAGGTTTGCTCCCAGGCCAACTCCAAGATCAGTTTTAAGAGTGAATACAGATTGAAACAATTCTATTTGGACTGACAGCTTACTAGTTCAGTTAAAATATACTGCCTCTGGTGCCAGTATACACTTATAGAAATATACATGCTAAAGCACTCTGAAATCCCACCTCATAACAACTATAGCCAGTTAAAACAACTTACATAACCCCTTTGTTAGAGCAAAATTATTCCTCCTCAAAATAACAGCCTGTGTCAGCATGAACGCCAGATCTGTAATAACATAATCAAAACACAAACACTTGAAGACCATTATTCATATTGTTGCTATGGAAATAAGCTGAAACAAAGTAAATTTAACCTCAGGTCCACTACTGGACATGCAAAATAGATGAAAATGTATCATCAGCGTGAATAATGGAGAGATACAAGCACCAGTCTGTAATGTTCTCTGTTGCTTGCGTTGCATTGCTACCACGTCTGTTATCTATAGGAGCAAATAAAGAGAAAATTGTAGGATAATGCTCTTAAAAACTGCATTGTATCTGACGCAAGCTGAAATCTATGCTAAATATCTTCAATCCTAATGTGATGAGATATGCACACAGACATGCAGCAGAGGTAATTCATCACGCTAACTAACTGGGCCAGCATTAAGGGATCTCCATCCAAGACATGTGTGACTCACATGATCTCCAGGCTGCTGACTAGAACCTCTTGCAAGGTGGTAATTTTGCCGGCACTTTCAGATTAGCCCCACCAAAATTGTATTGCAGACATTATGAGCCTTGACTACTGCAGAACAAGCGACACCCAATCAAATCGCTGATACTGACAAAGTTTCTGAAATTTGTTGAACTAGCCAGTGTCTTCCCCATGCTTGATGATTCTACCCTTTAGAGGCAGTTCATCTACACATGCCTCAGGAGCCCCTCAACAGATCTGTCGGTCTCCGTCTCTCACACTTGCTGCACCTTCGGAGTCAGAGACTCTCCCTTGCCATGCCCGACGTTAGTCTGCTGGGAGGCTTGAACTGGGGAAAAGATCTTAATCATCTGGGGCTTGACATCAAGCATCCTGACTGGGAAGAAACCAAATACAGCAAAACAGATCAGTAAATAAACTAAACAAAAAGGGTGTAGCAGTGTCTGCTGTGAAATGGTCAATTGGTGGTTGTTGTACCCCCAGTCTATTTGGCAATGACCAATATGGATCAAGGAAATCTGCCTTTCATACTGACCAAGGTCAGGAACTGTGTCTTCTGTTGCAAGTAACTGGACACTGTATACATGCTGAATATTTCATAGGCTGGTGGACAGTCATTCAGGGGCTTAGGCAGGGATCACAGCTACAGCCAAGTGTCTGCTGGGAAAATCAATCAGGACGTATACTCCATTTTCCCACACTACTGCTCTAATGTGCTGCGGTGCCAGCAGACATTCCTGGGATGGCCTAATCTACTTTCAGCTAGATGTCATGTCTATGTGTGTCAGGAAGACCAAAGAGGAAAGTAGGATGTGCGAGTGAGGGAGTGAGTGTGTGTGTGCGAATGTGAGTGAGAGCCAGCATAGGCAAAGACTGCTAACTGCAATAATTTTGCTGGCTTTAAATAAATAAATAAATAACACAAAACACAGAACTGAGCTGATAACATAATTTGTGGGTAAACTTAATTTCCATGGAAACTATTTGGCACACTTGTAAAGGGGTCAGAAAGCCTAACACATCCTGTTTGGGCTGTTTGGATGATTGCACAACACTTCTTTGAAACTGCTGACTTTGACTTTAAATCACACCACCTTTTCTAGATTTCAGTTTCCTGAGAAATTTGGCACACCCAAATTTCACAGAATACTGAAAGCGAGGCGGATGAATGAGCATGCAGGTGGGCAGGACTGACTTGGGCGGAGGAGCAAAAATAAGGATGATATGATCCGATAGGTAAATTGTGTTAGATTAAAAGCTCAGATACTGTGTGTGTGTGTGTGTGTAGAGATGACACGCAAACATTACACTGACAGATGCAACAAACCCCACAATCTCCAGCCTCAATATAAATGCAACCTGTCAACACATGCAAACAAGTCTTACATTGTTACTGGACATTATTTCTATTGCAGCAATAGTAAAAGTAAAGTCTGCGTATGTGCTGTTAAGAGCCAAGTGAAACTTTTTTTTCTATAATGCTATGGTGCTGAAAAAAAACACACAAATGGGAAAAACCCTACAAATGTCAGTTTTTGTGGCTTAGGCATTTAAAAGGCATCTAAAACTGAAGCTAACATCCTGTATCACGCACAGGAAACCCCAGTCTAACCTTGAACAAAGCTCTGGTCATGCAAAGCAACAGCAGCAGTGGTTCTGATGCTGACAGGTCTGGGAGAGAATATGAGTTATAGAGTGAGAGTGAATGTGAAACTCTGTCCTGCTATTCTCAAGTTTCCAGCTCATTATTTCACTAACAGAGATGCTTCCTGCTTCCTCACTCCACTGTCAGAGTGAGCCGAATGCTTTCCTGACATAAACAAGGTGGGAAAACTTGACTGCTTCAAGGGGACGCTCACTGTACGGCTCCCAGTAAAATTAAATTTTCCTTTCGCTGCCTCAATAAGCTGGCCGAAAAAATGTGTATAAAAATCAACTCGGAGAACAGGAACTTGTCTCTTCTGAGAGGAAGTTGCAGCTGCTTTACAAGTACTATCATATCAGCATAGTAACACACAAGAAGGAGTTGGTTATTAAGTGAAAGGAATTTTAAAGACACATCGTTTTAAAAAATAATTATGTTGATGAATGTAAGACAAAAAAAATCCTGCTCGTATGCCGGCTAAATCCTTCCTTGTTTTAAAACAACGAACAACTATTTTTAAACCAAAACAGACGTCATTCCAGGGACTCACTCGCAGGATCCGCACAGCTTGTGTTGTTTGCATACTGCAGAATAAGCTTGTTATTTTGCTGCTTGTAAATTCAATCTCATCAAATTGCCAGCTTGTTTAACGTAATGGTTAGCTGTAGATAATTTGAAGCCCTGCACAGAGGAAATGGCTAATAGCATCTAAGCATTCACAGAACATCAGCATTAACCATGTGTGCCGGTGCGAGTGACGGCCACTTCTACTCAACCTATGTGCCAGCAGGTATAAAATCCATTTTTGTTCCTCACTGTCAAAAAGGTTAGAGGGAGTATAACATTTTACCACTCAACAAAACATATCAGAATACACATTTGAGGGCTAAAGTTTTCAGCAAGATGATCAGGATTACAGACAGGGTCAATGATTAGATGGGGGTGGGGGGGTATACAACGACAGAAACCCTGCTGGCTGTGGTCTGATCAATCGAATTAAATCAACACTTTCTGGCCGGGTTTCAGCATGATACACGTATGAGCCAGCAACAGAAGGTTCCATTCAAGTCTATCCTTTTTTTTCCAAGGTCCAAGAGAAAAATTTGGAAAGCAGCAGACACAGACCTTGCATAGCTATGAGGGCTTTACAGCTTCTGAATATCAAAAAAATAGCTTTGCTTAGATCTTTGGAAAAGCTCTCTGGTTCCACCTCTGATGACGCTTTACAGCCTTACACTGAGGCAAAACAACCCGAGAAGTATTGTTAAATACCAAGAGTAATATACTCTGTGTACCAACTGAGTAGCTACCCAGGACAATAATCGGATACATACAGGCTGTGAAGAAATGACCATAATTCCTAACACGCGTGTGACACACAACTGTGCTAAGGTTTGACCCCTGTGCAAATTTTAGCCTTAAAGCCGGATCACATTCATCTAAACCATGTGGAAATGTTAACCTCTGGTCACGCTTGGCTCCAAAATGCAATCACGTTATCAACATATTGGAAAAGGTGAAGAATGTCAACCTGGAAAAAAAACCAAACAACAACACCTGCCCTTGAAGATGACTGAATGAAGGCATCAGCCTGTGCTGTGTGGTTGAACGCCACAGAGTGTGGGGGAGAGAGCAGTGAGGGAATGATAGTGCACTGCAACCAGGCGAACACTTGTGAGCCCATGTGACAGTATCACGAAGCCGGATCATTCTGCGTCGTGGTGACAGGACACACCAGACCGGATCAGCTGGCTTCCGGGTTACAGACAGCTCCCTGTCAGGGGCGCGCGCCAGGATGCAAACAACTGCTGGTCTAACGTGCAATTCTCCCCAGAGTCAACATTTAATGTTGTGCAAAAAAAAGGGAGAATTAATCTTTGCATTTAAAAAAATCAACCACAATCAAATTTCTGTAGCTAAAAGTGAGTTTTTAGTTTTCAGTGAATACACACTTGAGTCGAGTGCAGAGAAATAGTGCGTGTCCACACGTTTTTTCTACCGCCTCGACAAAGTTGTGTCGACTATTTTCACCGAACAAACTTAAAACTTGGCGACTGCTGAATTAACACATACTAGCTCGCTAGCTGCTGCTGTAATCACGGTGAAATGTCATCACACATGGGGGACACATGAGGCTAACGACCCCCCGAACAAAAGTGTTGTCCCGGTGACATGAGAGAAAAACAACACCGTTTTTCACTATGGTGAAACAAGCATTTGTTAAAAGCTAACACGCATCAACACAACATAGAAGTAGTTAGTCTTCTTGTGCTAACTTAAAGAGTCAAATAATGCAGTCAAAGTCAACACCTGCAGTGTACACAACTAAACAAAGCCCGTGGCCATTCATACAACGAGAACCAAACGTTAGCTAGCTTACCATGGATCAAACTCGTGGATGATGCTCTCGAACCGGATCACGGCGAAAAGTCTGGAGCTGAATCCCGCCAGACAGGCCAGGAAAAGAATACTAAAAGAGAGTAAAGACTGCCACCCTGCTGGCTGGGTCAGTCCGCCCGACAGGCCTCCTTTGCCCCCTCCTCCACCCGCGGCGCCGGGTCTGCTGTTCCCATGCACCGAGCCCCCGGCGTTGGCGGACGCTTTGTGTTTGCCGTCGCTGGCTGCGTGGTGCTCCGCCATTTCTGCGTGCGGTGTCGGCTGGGTTTTCCTCGCGCTTCCCTCCTGCCAGCCTCCTTTCCAGGCTGTCGTAAAAGAAAAACTCCCCTGTGTTGTGGCTGCTCTCCCCGGGTATCCTATCTCCTGGCTCCCCTAAGCACCGACGTGTGTTTGGATTCAGCGTCTTTACACCGACGAGGCGCCGTCACATCCCGGAGCTGACTCTCATGCGCCACACGGAGAGACCGCAACAGTCAATCCGCTTCACGACTGAACGCCGGTGGAAAGGGGCGGGGACACGGGATGCGGCAGGCGTGGCTTTACGACAGTCCGACGGCCTCTCACGACTCGACAGGTACAACAAGGCGGGGCATCACGTTTTCCAGCCAATCAGAGAGCCGCGTTAAATAGATAGGCAGACAAATCCACTAATGGTAACAAACTAATTTTTGGCTAACGGATTAAAATAAGGATCTTCCCCTGTTCTTGGTTCTGCTGGGGCCACTTGTCTTCTCAAAGTGCTAATGCTAACGCACGTGACACCTTTACGTTTCATCTTCAAAGGCAAACTATTGTTATCAGCAGTTTCAATATGAAAAAAAAATGGCTTTTATTCCTTTTAAAAGTTGGCTGTGTTGAGTCACAAAGAGACAGTGCTGTGGTCCTGTGCTGCAGGAGACAGCAGGAGACAGCAGGAGACAGCAGTTCTCCTGCAGTTCTCCTGCAGTTCAAAGCTATAGGCAGGTCTGAAGATGGATGTTCTCTGTGAGTGCAATATTTCTGTTGCCCTCGGATGCTCCGGACTGGGCGGCGGTGGAGTTGGAACAAAGATTGATACGTCTCATCATTATTATGTCCCCCAGCAAAAACAACAACACAACATTCATCATCCCCCTAAACTCAGGATGTTCTGCTCACGACTCGTCCACCGAGCCGCTGTCAGCAGAAGACAACAGCCGGACAACAGTGGCCAACAGCACACACACAAGTCAGAGGGTCTCCTCTCAAACGCTGTATAATCAGACCTGCTTCACAGTGGCTCTGATAACAAAGACTTTACCCCAGAGGCTTTTCACAATCAACAGAGCAATTTAGTGCAATCACTGGCCTCCGACACATTGTTACAAACTCCAAAATCAGCTGCTGTATATTCATTATATAAATGTATGTTTCTTTTCAATTTAAAATAAAAAAATAAAAGCAGGTTGTCATCTATGTCAACTTATAGCAGCGTTTACAGCTTCCCTGTCATCCATTAGAACCTGACTTAAAACATGCAAATGCAATATTTGTGCAGGCGAATTGGACTGAAATGGAGGCATCTTAGCGCAGCTGTGATCAGAGCTATCTCCCGGGGAGACGGGGAGATGGAAGGCAGATAATAAAGGGGAGTAAAAGCCTGGTTGTGACAGCTGATGGGGGTCATCAGAGTAGATGGTGTGGCAGCAGAGTTTGGAATTCATGGAGAGTTCACAGACAATATTGCAGGCGTGTGTTGTATGTTATTTCCATAGAGAAACGTATGCACACCCTCATATGAGCCCAAGCATACTGATGGAGACTGGTGCACAAACTGATGCACAGCCTTTGATTATGCATCAAGGCTGTTGAAGCTGTGATGAACGCGCTAAACCTTCACCCTTTACCCTCCACCTGCACATTATGAATGCATGACCTTTAAAACAAATAGAAATGCAGGCTATAAAAATGACTTCAGTGGCATGTGTTGTCAGAGGGGCGAGCCCAGATGAACGCCAGCTAAAATGAGTCGTGTTGCCAGGCTCTGCAACTTTGCTTTCCCCCCCGTCTCTGGGGACCAATCTGTGTTGGCTTTGTCTTTCACTTCTGTTTTCTTCTTTCAAGCACATTAAAGACGTGCAGAGTTTGTGCTTGGCATTCTGGGCTGTCCACACTTCTTTACTTTGCCAAAGGCCAGTCTTGCAAAAAAATAAATAAATAAATAAAAAAGGCTTAAGATGCTGGGCATGAAACAGTCTTTGCACCTTTCTGTGTGTCTTTTTCTTCAGACTGCATGTGTGAGCTGGTGTGAAAATATAAAAATAAACAGAGAGAGAGAGAGAGGGGTGGAACTGGTCAAGGAGATTATAATCATTCTGCTCATTTTTTAAATTCTTTGCTTAAACTGGCATCCTCAAAGACAGATTAAGGAAATCCTCCACACAGCTGCGGTATCGGTTAAATTACCGGATGAAGTTGTGAAATAATCTTAAATCCCTAAATGAAGCGTGCATGGTGTTGCATAAGCACGCGGGACAAAGCAAGGAATCCTGCATTAATCTGGCGTCTCGGACGACAGCAAAGTTGCAGTTCACTTTCAAACAAAGCCTCCAATCCGATACAGATGGTGTGTGAAGTGCAGAGTCGGAAAGAATCTGATGTTGTCATCTGTTTTTAAGGCGGAGGCATCCTGCGGTGTGAGGGATGTCTGGAGAGCAGGGACACCGTGTTCCCAGATCCCTGACGTCCCTGCAACAGACATCCACAGGACAATTAAAGTTGGACATTTCCAGGAATGGAATATTATATTATCTAAATGTACTTATTCCTGATGATACTCAAACGGACTGGCCGGGTCCTTTTTCCAGGAAGGCTATGAACGGAAGGGGGGAAGCACAGATCATTGATTACTAGTCCATCACCAAGACAACACATGGAGTCAGACACACCTATGCAGGATCTTTGATTCATCAGCGTTCTCTCTCCCTGACTACACACACATATATCTATTATATGAATTTTAGCAAACAAGTATGGAAAAACAGGACATTTTGTTTGACTGTCAGTTTAAATCTGTTCACCATCATAACAATTATCTCAAGGTCAAATTTCATGTATCGGGAAAATACTTATTTGAATTTAAAAACGGCGTTTTCAGCTTTAAACTCGTTTCTATGACAACGCGATTTATTTAATGGTATCCTGAGTGCAACTCTTTGTAAATTGCCTTTTACCTGAGTTAACTTCAACTCGATGATGTGGGGCCTTTCATCGAGTGCACAGGGTTACCTCTGTGACCTCATCAGCGACAATCCATTCCACAGCGAACATGGCTCATTTCTCCAACAGTCAATGGGACACAGCGAGACGGTCCAATGTGCTGGACTTGAGTATGACCCCCCCCCCCCGCCCAGTCCCTGGCAACACACTGAAATGATATTATACAACCGCGGACTTGAGTATGCCCCCCCCCCCCCGCCCAGTCCCTGGCAACACACTGAAATGATATTATACAACCGCACAACATCTTAATTTTGCCTCTGACAAAAGGTGTGCTTCAATCCACGATAAAAATCTACTGTCTTTATGACTCAGCTTTTCATATCTACTGTGAACAGTCAAGTCCAGACTATCGCCGAAAAGAAAATTAGTTGTTGTGATGAAATATTATGAAAGAAAATATAATAAAAGTATGATAAGCGCCTGTATTTTGTGTTGTGGAGATCAGAGTGCTTTTGTTCAATTCATGAGGCGTTATCCGCCTCAGGATGCTATCACTTCCATCGCCCTTCATCATCTGTCATTTTCCAAAGCATATGAAAGTTAATACTCCTTAAAGGGCTGTGATACACAGTCATAGCAATATCTTTCCTTTTTTTTTTTTTTTCTAGACAAGAACACTTTCATCCGCCACAGGTCCAAAACAATCTGTGCAATAATCTGGTCAATAAAAGATCCAGTTTTGGACAACTTTCATAAAAAGTAAACACAAATGAAACAAATGTCGGATCTGCATCTCTTAAATTGACCAGAAATCATCATTTCAAATAATAACAGTAACACAATCTACCCATTATAGCTTTATTTAGGCTTTTAATCACAGTGATTATACCTAAAATTATACAGTATTTATGCATTTAGAGAAAAAAGGGGCTTTTGATTCGCATTGAATAAAGCAAAAATCTTGCACACGAACAAGGACGGAAAACATTTTCTGTAAACATATCGCCATGGAAAATTTGTCTGTAAACTCTCACAGCTCGCCACCATTTATCAAGACCGACTCTGACCTTTCGCCACAGCTCAAAGTGCCTAAGGTAACAGTTTGAGTCCTGTTGGTACTGAACTCAACAGCGATATCGACTGTCTGCAGGCAGAATGCAAGACTAATAAGAATGCAAGGCTTGCGTTTCTACCTCTTCAGAATAAATACTGTCTTATAAATATTTTCACTGGGATTGCTGGCGTGTGAGGAGCCTCTGCGTGATGTCTTCTCGGTGGGGTGGGGGGGGTTGGCATTCAGATGTGAGAAACGCAGCGTGCAGAAAAGAGTTGAACTTGACGTTCACCCCCCCGGGGGAGCCAAACAAAATATGGCTCAAATGTTGAAAACTGATGTACGCTTCCTCATTTCCCAGCTGCCTCAGCTTGACAAATGACCCCTCCCTTCTCTTTCCGGAGTGGTCGGCACGAGCTGTTTCTGTTCAGGAGACATCGGATTTCTGTGATATGGCTTTAAACACAGCACAGAAACGTCCGTGGCAAAATTAGGGCTGCAGCATTAAAAAAACAGACCAAACCAGCAAAGTCTGCATGCTAAAGTTCACTTATATGAAAATACCTACTGTATATGAACTATATACTGTATATTTCACTCATTTTGATGATGCAAGCTTTAAATTGGCATTTCATTACTGACCACCATGAATCAATAAATGTAACAATGAAATCTTAAACATGCACGCTTTTGTTGCTATTTTAATGCATTAAGGTTGAGGAAGTGCAACTGTGCAAAGAAGTAAGACAAACAACCACGTTTTTGCAAAATGAATAATTGAACATTTTGGAATTAATGTCCTTCATTAGCCAGTGTTCCAGAAGAAGATCGATAGCACTGTTACATCTGTCCTTCCAATCTTAGCTTAGCTTAGCTTAGCATAAAGGAACAAAACAGGTGGGACACTGGCTCAGTCAACATTCTGAATTCCATGCCGGTTAACTCAGAGCCGCATTTCAGTGTAATGAGTTGTAATGATGTAGAGATAATAAAATATATCCAATTTGCACGTGTCACCGTGGAAACTAACTGCCTTTGACCTTTGAGGAAAACATTTCAGTCCAAATTTGACTTATGAGTTTGCCGACCGCGGCGTCTCACGGAACATTAACAGCAATCAGTAAACATTACGCCTAAACAGACACATTAATGTGGAACACAGATGAAAGGATATACTGAGCCCAATTAGATTTAAGTAACGACCACGTCCTACATGCAACTGGGCGATGATTGATGGAGGAAATGAAGTGGCCTGTCATCGTCCTTGTTTATCAAATCATTCCAGCTTTTGTTGTTGGGCTAATTGCATGTTAACTTTCTAACACGCTGGTCCCGCTCAATGTCAATAAACAAGGATCTGAGTGTAGCGTGAGGGAAACGCTCTCAGATCTTACATAGCCTGGGTCCACTTCTGACACAGCTGTGTTTGTCCATGATGGACTGGTTTATTTTTATTTTTTTTATTTTTTTTTTGTTTTTTTGGATTTGCCTGCCAGCTGCAACAAACCACACGGGAGTTCATTCAGGCATAAGGAAACGGAAGTAATATCGGAACTGTGAAGTTCAGTGCCATGAAACAACAAAAAAAAGCATCTGAGAGGAGAGCAGGAGTAATGGCTCCTGATATACCACCTGTCTGATCCGTCCATGGCCTCTCTGGGCCTCCACTGCCTGCTGCTCGTGTCTTAACAAGCACATCATCCCTGGACTGCTGGCTGCACGCCGCTGTGACTCCTCGCCGCTGCCACTGACACAGCTCCATAACAGGAGAGCAGCTCTGAGATACGTCAAATGGACGTCTAAATCAAATGGGTATTTGGAATTTTTTTTAAAAAAGAAGGGATGTCTAAAAACGAGTGGGGGTGGGGGGGTGAGGGGAGGAAATGGCCCCTGGCGTTAACCAGACCCACAGAGCTGTGAGAGGAGGTGATATCAGAGCGAGCGGTAATCTGTCTTCCATGTCATCTCCTTACCGGTGCTTAAAATATTGTTTATCGCTCTCACCAACCAACGCACTGCTCAGCAGCTTTGATTGATGTCTGAGGCGTCACCATGGCAACCAGCATGCGCTGATGCTGAGTGACTTTGGCAGGGGAGTATCTCCTTCTGGACTGGTAAGACCACCTCAGGGCCGCGCCAGTGCTTGGCTCAACACCTCGTAGGGGTCACGGTAAAATGTGGGTACAAAAGTGACTCCAGTGTTTGGTGGTTTGCGAGCGTTTAAGAAGTTGGCGATGGAAAAGCCTTCATTTTCACAGCGCGGCGGCGGCGCTTTCCGTTCTTTTACCCTCAGAGACTACCTGTTATCTGAGTGGAAAGTGAACCGAAGCAGTGACACCCAGTTGGTTCCAGAAGGTACAAATGACATCTTCCTGTGCATGAGCCAGCAAAACAAGTCTGCCCTCTTCTGGTTAAATTACAAAATGCACGTGAGGACACGGAGAAGGCATTTGCTGGTGGGTGGTGGTGGTGAGAAATTGACTTGTCCCACATTATTAAGCAAACAGCACCAAACTGTATAGATCCTGTCTCAGGGATCAATGCCCCGTGACTCCTGCAAAAGTTAATTTGAATTTGCTTTTGAGTCGAAGACATTGTTCTTTTACTGACGACAACAAATGAGGTGTCAGGGGAAAAAAAAAAGAAAAAGAAAAAGTGCTTCAAGCATTCAGGGGGATTCACCGTGGTAAATATGCATCTCGCCTCTGAGAGCACGTCTTCGAGCGGCAGGATTACTGGTGTCAGGTGATTTAATTGAGAAAAATGATGACACCACTGAGGTAATCCATTTGTGCGGCGGAATGATAAATCATTTATCATCAGCGTGTAAAGCTCATGTTGGTGTCCCACCCACACCAAGTGTGCCCGTGGCAACGTTTATGTAAATAGAGCATGTCATGTGTAGGAAGGGGAAATTGAAATATCTGATAAATCTGATAAATCACTTTCATATTGTTCCCAAGTGCATTCGTCTGAGAACTTTCAGTGGCGACATGTCATCACTGCAGCCCAGGTTAATGCACTCTGAACAAGCAGACGAAACGTTGTAGAATTTGTGCGTGGTGCAGGAATTCTCACCCACATGCCGACACCACCACTCAAACATACCACTGAAACCTCTTCCTGCAGCTGCTCATGCTGCGAGCACAGATTTACAGTTTGGTCTGAGCAGTCCGTTTTTTGCATAGCAGAGCTGTTTTAACTGCACTGCAAAAATAGACTGCAGGAGTCAGTGGATGAATTAATTCCCTTCACAGCAAAGACATGCAGACAGGCAGACAGACAGGCAGAGTCAGTGATACACCCCAGTCTTAACTCTGTGTGGACCTCAGTGTTCTCCAGCTGTGTTACACACCAGCATAACCACGCTAACGTATGGTGCATGTAGCATGCATAATGGACTCTCATGTCAGAATGATGCATATATAAGCATGCATGCATAGATGACTCATACTTTAGCTTGTGTCAATGTGCTCCAGCACTGACACATTAACTCCTTGTTCCGAGCCTGAGAGCATCTGATTGGCTGACTGACTCATGACACCCGTGAGCTCGTCATCCTCAAGGTGATACATTTCCCGGTGATAAATAAGGTTAGCGTATTCATTTAGAAGTTGTATTAAAATGCATAGGTTTCTAATTTGTCACATTGGGATTTGGTGAGTTCGATTTAGTGGCATCTAGTGGTTAAGTTGCATATTGCAACCAACTGAACACCCCCTCCTCTCTCAAGCTTACATAAAAATTCTTGGCTATTTACTGGTTTAGGCGTTCCTGATTTTGGCACCTTACGTCACAGCACAGGGTACAGAACATGAATACATCAAATGGACACCGCGACTATCTTAAACACCTTTAATTATGACTTTACAATTCTATACAAAATGACTTGATTGATTTTGTGTTGAAAACCAAATCCATGGCCCCTCATCTGTAAAAAATGTCTTTAAACAAGTTCAGCTTTATAACATATAAACAGCAAGCTATAGCCTCCTTTATATAGTCCTTTATAGTTACTGTATTGCTTTCCATTCTCAGATGTCCTGTACGAAACACACACACACACACAGACACACACACACACACACATGCGTCAGTTCTCCATTCTCATACGAAACCAATGTTGATGGCTTTACTGTACAGTTTATTTATATAGGCTTTGTTTGTTACTAGTGTTATTAACTGTCTTAATATTTGGCATTCCTCCTTTTTTAAACTCACACTGTCCCTTTTATTTCCTATACCTGAAATGTATTGTAAATATGTATTTATATATATACATATACATATATATATATATATATATATGAATGACATTTAGTGTGCATAGATGTTGATAAAGTGCAATAGTATTTGGTTAAAAAAGCTTAATGGTAGGATCTCTCTGTTTGTTTGCTATTGTTTGGATTTCATACCTTGTCTGTACACTGGAGTAATTCTACCTCAGGAAGACAGTCTTCCTATTGTTCAACTACTTCTCATCCACAACAAAGATTTCCTCAGGAATCTTCTCCTCAGAGTCCGAGCGATCCGACAACTTGTCCAAGTATTCCATGTCGTCGAAGCGTTCGGCTACACACTGGGCCGTCAGGCGGGCCTCCGGGTCGTGGTCCCAGCAGTCCTCTATGGAGGCACACACAATCTGGATGCCCTGCAGGGGGAGTAGTGGAGCAAAGACGTTTCCTTAGACAAAACCATGAATCACAATAATTGTGTTTGTGTGTTTCAGCAGACATTAACCTGGGCTGCAGTTGTTATCTTTCAGGGTCTGAGTAATAGTGTTTTTTTTTTTTTAGAATTACAATATAATACATTTGAATTATATGTTTGAGCACCTATTAAGAAAACTGATAACTGGTAAATAAATACTGCTATTAAAATAATATACGCTTTAATAAATGTAAAATATATTGGGAAACATCAATGTCCCCAATTTCTTCTCACTTACCCTTAAAAACTGATAGATGATAAAACTGACAGCATTAGTACATTTAGTGGTTTCAATGAAAACCACAGTTTTTTTACAATCAAAACAAACTAATAAAATAAGTTTTGTCACAGACGGCATGTTCTGTATGTGCTGGCGACTCTTACTGTGTGGTTGATCCAGGTGTTGGGGATCTCAGGTCTTCCTCGGTCACGGAGAACGCTGTCCTTCATGCTCTCCACACACGGGTGTTCCCTCAGGTTCCCGAATGGTGGTTCATACTCTTTTACCTCTGCATGTCAACACACACCAACAGGAGACGGTTACCAAAAACAAAACAAAACAAAAGGAAAACCGCACAGTGAAGCATGTTCACGTCGACTGACAGCTCTCCTGAATAAGAGGTGAGATTAGATGTCAGGGCCCCGGAACGCACTCCTCAACAACACCTCTCACAGGACTCACTCTGAGCTCGAAATTAAAACCGCAGGTTGCAAACTGTAAATAGCACCGCAACGGCATAAACAACCACACAGTCCTGTGCTGCTGTCAAACAGGGCGAGACGGAGATTTGTTCTTTGTTTTTTTTAAATCACATTTTTGTCTCAGCATCAACAGGCTTTAAGTAACACACCGACACAGCTCTGGCTGTGTGTCGGCTCCCGTGCACAACAAAACCTTTTCACAGCATTCGAGGTTCTGTTCAGGGTAAACCAGCAGGTGAATTTACTCAGGGGCCGGTTTCAAAGCACAGAAATGGAGGGGACCGTCTGGAAACTGTGGGTCAAGAAGAGTTTCCAAGAAAAAAAAACGTTTCTTACTTAATTGTTTTATCCTTGAACTAATGAAACCAATCCAGTTTTAATGCGCTTTGAAGAGGAGACGGCTGAGAATGTAAAGAATGTGGGAGAAAATAATTAGCTCCTGTTCAGTAATTTAAAAAAAAAAGACCACGAGTATAATGTTTGAGAGTTGCACAATAACACATAAAACTAAACTAAAGTATGATTTGCTTTATCTCACACACACATACACACACACACACACACACACACACACACACGCACGGTGGGAACAGTGCTGTCGTAAAAAAGAATCTATTTTCTACTGCAAAGTTTCTAGTAAGAACCAGATGATGGTTTTATTTCACTCTGTCTGAAAACACGTTAAAAAGAAGCTCGCAGGAAGTTATGAAGCCTGCAGTCAGGAAATGGAGACTTCAGGGACACAGACCAACAAACCATTCTTCTGCAAAGAGCAAACACAAGACATTTTTGCAAACAAAGTTCCCCTGGTCGGGTGTGAAATCTTAAGTACAGTCCCACCAAGCCACCAGTCAATATGGAACAGAGGAGACAGATGTGTCTCTTTGTTTTGACACGTCCGAGAGACGAATGCACTGTGACGATCCACTTCATAAACTGCTGGGCAAACATGTTTGTGTCCTCATCCCCAAACAATGGACTCAAAATATATGAACTCAACCACTGAGTGCTTGGCTGTGTAAAAACACAAGTGTGTTTTCCAGGAGGGAAAGATTGGACAATTCTGCTCCAAAAAAACAACGTTTTTTTTGTTTTTGCTGCGTTTTTTTTTCTGAGGCAAACCATAAATTTAAAACTGGACTAGCAAAAGCTATTGAAAACACAACACAGGGTAGGAGAAGAATGCTGTGGTTTGCAAAAGTAACACACTGCATTATTGACAAGGTTCCTGCGAAACCATATAACGAGTTCGTTATATAACACTCACAAACTTATAGTGTGTGTCGCCCACGACAGCTGACACGCAGTGATGTGACTTTTGCTTTGTTAGCACGTTTTATCCTTAATTTAATTCCCATTGCAGTTGTCAGGAATCCGCAGACAAGAGAAGTTCGGTCAAATGTAGTCTAAACTTCTTCAATGAATTAGCACCACCCTCCAAAGTTTTGTCATACATCCATGACGGGCAGTCATGTTGAGCTGATGTGGAGATATTTGTGCTCAGGTTGCAGTGGAAAGCCAAGCAGCACTATAATAATAATAACAATAATAATAATAATAATAACAAGGCATAAGTAATAAAATATATGAAAAAAATGCAGGAAACTAACACATATACAGTATTTGGAAATGACTGAGTAATGTGATCACATACTGTCAGAGTATGGAGGAACAGCTTGACTGATCCACTCCCAGCCACCTCGCCTGCTTTTCATTAGGCTGCGGTGGCTGTGACACTTGTTTTGTGTTTCTCACTTGCTGTTAAAGTCGTTTAGCGCAGATGCAAACATGTGCGGCGCTTACTTTGGACATATGGCACTGACTGACGCTGGAGGCTTACCCTACCATTAACTATCGCTAATACATACACACGCTAACCTTCCTCTGACCCCATTAAATGTGACCGAAGCTATTTTGGTTCGAGCCACATGCAGGTCCAGTGAAACCAATGGGGGACATGTGATTTCTGTCCCCAATTCGTCCTCAGTCAAACAGTGTGAAGTTAAGATTTGCTCCGAATGGGGACCACCACAGAACCGATCCACTGGGCCTGTAGGAGCTGATGGTCTGACATCTGGAGAACAGCTGTCCCAAGCTCTCCCTCTGGGGACTGAAGGTATTTCTCTGTCTGCAGCTCCACATTAAACACCACTCCACCATTATCCCACTTCTTAGCCCCACCCGCCTGAGGAACGCCCTCGTAGTCTTTCCAAGCCCTAAATCTGGACCAGCTAAATTATACAGTGGAGCAGAGGCAGAGATAAAAAGGCCTGAGCCTTGAATGCAGCGTTTCCTTCTCGACTGGGTTGTGTTGATCTCTGTTTCCCCTCTCATCCGAGCTTTTCGTCTGTCTTTACAGTACCAGGAGATAAAGAAAACACAGCAGTGGCTCACGGCTGGCTGACTGGCGCTGTCAACAGACGGCTGGCAGATCTCAGACCAGACCGTGGTCCCGGGAACTGTGACAGAGTGGTGAGGTGGCCGCTTGCCACCGAGACACAGACACCCCGAGATAGCTGATCAGACATCTGTCCTCCACTGACACACACACACACACACACACACATACACAAATGTAGGTGGCTTCACCCGGGTCATTATAATGCTGCTGTGGGATGTGTCATTCTGAATGAGTGTGTTTCAGGCGAGGTGAGCTCTCAGAGAGTCATGAGCGAGTCACTGACCTCCAGGGACAACCAGCCTCAGTGTTAATGCACACAACTTTTTACACTTTCATCAGTTGTAGTCTCACAGCGCCAGATCTCTGCCGGCGCATAAACCGCTCGGAGGGTTGTCGCCGCCAGTCGAGCAAAACTAAGTGGCTGCATCTCATTTATGCGCCTTATTCTTTTCACCTTCCTCTGGGTCTATGAAGGTGGGCGGCTTCCTGTGTTTAAACAACATTTCAACCTTTCAGCATGAGAAAGTCTCCTTGTTTTGTTTTTTTTCCCCCAGGTTTAATGATCTGCAGGTTTCACCCTTCTGCTCGACTCCTACAGTCGCCAAGTATAAGAGATATACAAAACATGGAAAAACACATAAGCTATCCCAGCTGCATCTATCTTTAGTCTCTATTCTGGTCCTGGGGTGGGACCCATCTGCTTCCTCTCTTCTCCAGTAGATCTACAATCGCCTGGCCTCCGCGTCCTGGCCGCGACTGAGGCTGGATGGCTGGATCTCCGCCGCACTGCAGTGCAGTGGGAGAGTAATTAATCGCTGCCTCGCCCGAGTCAGGGTCTAAAACATCGTTTGCTGTCACCTGCAGTATTTCTGTTTGTCGAGATCGAAATAAAAGCAAAGCAAGGAAATGAAAAGCCCTCCTGGGGCGATCCAGTGCATAAAGCTGTCGTCCATTAAACCAAGTGACGCCGCGCCGACCTGGAATGGTTTAGTCCATCCCCACTCACATGTGTCCTGTCTGGCCCAATCTCAAGAGACATTAACCACTAGACATCGTACGAGTGAGACATCCATACTTTAAAAGCATGGGACTGTGTTCTCTCTGCCAAACAGGAAATAGTCTATATTTTGCTTTCAAAGGTGTACCCGCAGGGCACTCGCTGTATATTCGTACTGTTGGGAAGGAAAGGCGAAGGGGATTATGGGTCACATAACCAATGTGTTTTTTTTTTTTTTTTTTTTGCAACAAATACTCTAGGGCCGCATAACTGTGTGATACATTTCAGGGGCCCCCTGGGGGTTGGGGTGTGGGGGTAGAGGGGCTGTAGGGGGCAAAACAGGAAAACGCCAAAGTAGAAGCGTTCATGCCCAAACCCAGCTTTCAATCACTCCGCTGACACAATGGAGACAGGAGCAGTCACAGAAACAAACGGGGCCACGGAGACACTAGAGGGAAGTGAGAACAAATGACTGACTGTCGACATGAAATACTGCGCTGTGGTCCGCCTTCAGATAATCACCCATTTCTATTATTTGCACATATCCTGGCCTTGTTTTCGCTGCCGAATGACAAACACAAGTAACGGTACATTAGCAAAGTGAAAGCCGATCCTTGAGACGTCCACAAGATGGATTGTGCGTTTGTCACTTTTAGGATTTGTTCCCACAGTGATTAATGGAACGTGGAGGACACACACATAAGTCCTGTCACATATCTACCGAGCGAGCTCAAGGTGGAGCTGGTCACCGGGCTCCTAATTGGTAAAGTCGTCAATGTGGTGATATTCCTCGGAGGTCAAGTGAGCTGTGGAGGCCATTCTTCTTCTTACAGTATTTGTGAGGGTCTTAACACAGGCTCCAAAGGGAATTTCACTCATCAGCTCGACTATTGATTTCTTTTACTCTCAATGACCCGGGCTAATCTCTGAATTACAGAGGAAAACGCGGTCATCGCTATTTTTAACTAAAGGTCGCGAGTGATATGAACTGTTTCTACAATGGGGACAACACACTGTTCAGAGAAATGTCCGACAAACAGATTACTGACAGAGGCAAGGAAGTGTAATGATTTAAGGAACAGTTCAACATTTCTATTCTGCTGAGACTTATGGAGGAAAGTAAATAACACACACAAAAAATGAGTGCATCTCCCAAAATGTCAATTTTTTTTGTTTTGAGTTCCTTCCTTGAATGTTTTATATCAATTAATAATTCATTTAAAGTCTGATTTATTATTTTACATAAAGTTGCTCCAACGGCAAAATATTTTGATTAGGGAGGTTTTGACTGCTCTTGTGGACGAAATGATCTCGCATAAATTAAACACGCAAACATTTTAAAATGTTTATCGATTAATATATATATTAATATAAATATCTCATGCTACAATAAAAAAAAAGCAATCCCGAGTTTGTGAGCTGATGCATGGCACATTATCTTATTTATGAAGTGAGCTGACAAGCTCACAGCAGCTTCGTCTTACCTCCGATTGCACTGCACCTGGAGATGATCTCCCACAGTACGAGAGCCATGGAGTAAACATCAGCCTGTTTGAAAGACTCAATGTTTTCCAGGTTGATTCTCGACTCCAGCACCTCTGGGGCCATGTACCTGGCTGTACCAACCTGAGAAGAGAAGCACAAGTGGAGACACGTGTGTCATCTTGGAGACACTGATAGGGCCGTCTATAACAAATGATAAGAGAATCAATTGTCTGGTAGACCACAAACAGGGTTGAGCAAAAAAAATAAAAATAAAAGCCTGTGTGGGCAGAAGATGTTGGCAACATTAATCTAAGGTGGTTAGATGGGTAGGTGGTAGTTTTCTGCTATATCACATTTATGTGAATCAAGATAGGTTTGATTATAAAGAAACTGGCACAACAAAGGCAGCTTGGAGCGTAGCAGCATGTTGCTTGTCTTCAGATAATTACTGCTTTGGAAAAACGTGTTCGCCGCCGCTTCCTCTAAATGTATTAAGGGCATTACAATGCATTAGGTGTGCTGTACAGCAAAGGGTGAGCTGTTTTTATAATGACTCATTTTCATAATGGAGTCTGATATAGCTCTGGACTATTACATCAGCATAATGAGTCCATTAAGAATCAATCAAGCCTGTTTGCAATGCGACTATAGTAAAATGACAAGCGGGGAAGAGTTACAGTGGAATTTCTATCAGCGTGATCCATTTGGGAATAAGAGAGACAGAAACGCCAAATATTTAGTGAAGAGTCCCTGAGTGATGACGTCCGGAAATGAAAAGTTTGATCGACTTTTCAGGGACGAATAAACAAGTTCAAAGAAATTTATAGCATGGAAACGACCCGTGTCCGGGAGGGGATTTATTTCTTATCTCTGCAGGGATCAAATGCCAAGAAAAACCAAATACATAAATCCCCCACGTTTAGGATCCGAGAGCGTTACCTGCCCGCTGTTGGCCAGCTCGTCCACAGACAGGTTGCTGTCCAGCCGGAGTGCGAGGCCAAAGTCGCACAGGCAGCAGGTCAGATCGCTCTTCACCAGGATGTTGGAGCTCTTTATGTCTCTGTGTGCTATAGCCACCTTGTAGCGTCCGCAGGGGGTGTGGTCGCTGTGGAGGTGCGCCACTCCGCGCGCGAGTGAACTGCTGAGCAGCCACAGGTCCTGCCAGCTGATGATGTGATGGATCAGGTACTCTTGAAGGTTTCCTCTCGGCTGGTAGGCGGTGATCAGCCAGTACTGTCTCTGTGCCTTCCTTTCTTCTCCAGTCAGGAAGTGAAGCACGTTTTCATGTCTCAGGTCCGCGTCTGAGAAGATGTCCTTCTCGTTTTTCCAGGAGGCGTACTCCTCGTACGGGAAGATCTTCACCGCCACGGTCTCGAAGCCCTGCTCCTCGCTGACTGAGGAGCCCTGCTTCAGTTTAGCCTTGTAAACTTCGGCAAAGCGTCCTTTTCCGACCAGAACGTCCAGTTCGATGGGCAGCAGCTCTGTGTTGTGGTTCAGGTTGTTTGCGAGCGTGGAGCTGCTGTCCGAACCTTCGTCATCCACCATGATGGCGTGAACGTCGCTGAAGTCCAGGGGAGGGCCCTTCTTGCGGCGGGCGCTGGCTTGCCGCTGGCGGTAGACACGATAGCAGTAGAAGGAAGTGATGACGACGACGGCCATCACCAGCAGAGGCACCAGGCTCACTAAGATGACTGCGACCACTGAGGAATCCATGTCTGAGGATAGCAAGAACACAGAGACGATGAGCTGCCCATGTATTTCTGCTCCAACCTGCACTATTTCATTTATATTAACACCAAAAAAATATATAATGTCCAAAGTTTAGATTATTCCTTGAATGTACGATTCTCCATCTACAACGGCATATAGGCAAACTTCAGCTAGAACAAATACGATATAAACATATTTTTTATTTCAATA
>JAFBJQ010000064.1:165650-193150 GCA_016785345.1 Trinectes maculatus
TTTCTACCTTTTTATTTATCCTTCAATCTCTTGGATTTCATTGTTTTTATTGGTGTCGACAAGATGTAACTTCTTTTAAAACACAGTGGTTTTGAACAGTCTGTCTCTTGCAACATAAAGAAATCAAAGTCAGACTAAAGTCTATCTCAGCAGGCGTTTTGTCGTCTGCCCGGAGCAGCAGCAGCAGAGAAAACCTGACTCTCCCATGTGGAATGTCTATAAGCATCAGAAAGCTAAAGTTAGCGTCTAGACCACAAATGAAAACAGCCTCAAACCCTGACCCAGTCAACCACATATTGTGTCTCTTTATAGTTTGTGTCTGATTCTTATAATTTAGGAGGTGGTGCGTCTGGCAGCTGCTCCGTTTTTGGCAAATAGTGAAAGTTTATCCTGGTGCTGTGTTTACGGCTCCGTTTCTGAGGCTGCAGGCACAAACGAAGCCCTATAAACAGTATATTTACACACACGACATACCAGATGAGAAAACACCAGGTCCACAGTTTGACGAGATCGAAACGTGAACGTTTCTACGCCGTCTTTTTTTTTTTACATCCAGCTTAAGCGTTTCGTGGCAAAACGTGAGATGATTGTCGTTTTTAAAAAGAGGATGTGACCACAGACAGATGAAGACAGATGAATGAAATAAAAATAATAATAATTTAATGGCAGTCGTGGGTGTAAGCAGCACGTGATGCCAAAAAAAAGGAAGAAGACAAATTGGGCATCTACTCGACTGCCGAGTCAGTCGCTCTGACTTTATTTCTCTCTCTCGACAGGAAACCACATGTCTGAGATCCCCAACATGGCCCCAACCAGTTTGTTTTGATTTTCGTAGAGTGAGAAGCTATTTCTCGCAACAAACCTGTCATCGTGCCTCACTGTGCCTCACCATGCCTCACCGTGCCTCCTGCACTCTTCCAGGCGGCTCTGACCAAAGCCTCTCATATATAATGTGAAAGTTGATGGATGGACGAGTTAAAAAAACCCCTCAATTTAAGTTTTATTCTTAAAGTGGAAGTTTTTGCTTTGAGGTAAAAAAGAAATTCTTGAAAGTGGATAAGTTAACATTTTGAGAAATATGCAAACACTATAGCAACTTTAGGTGAATTACAGCTGAACAACTTTGTGTATTTGTGATACTTTTTTCAGTCCATCTTGTTTTGTCATTTACTGGGAAACATAAAACCACAAGTGAATGATCAATCAGGGGAAAAAAAACATAATGCAATGGGACACTGATCGTTAACTAGTAAAACAGATTCACTAGAGTTACTGGTAGTGCAAGTTTTTTTTTTTGGGCAGGAGCGCGTTCGGTAAAGCCTCATGTTAGTCACTGAAATGTTACAGAAAGCGCTCAGACTCAGAGGGAACGGATTTCCATGACGTGGTTTGCACTGTGCAGATGCTTTCAATTTGGCTCCGTGCAGAGCCAGGTCTCGGAAATGTACCTCTGTGTTATTATTGCCTGGATGCTGTAGTCAAAATACATCGGATTCCAAGGCCGGTGTTGTAACTGGAGTGTGTTTCCAAAACCTGTTCGTAATCATGTGTCTGGAGAGCATTATACGTGCACACGCGTGTGCGTTCACGCATGAAGCCCTTACATGACGAGCGGAGAGGAACTGGCATCATAATATTAGGCTGACCGCGGCCATGACGCCACCATGTTGTAATGTACAGATGTAAGTCCCAGGTCTTACATGATAATGCAGTACCTCCAGACCACTGGTCCACGCACTACAGACAAGTATTGAAGAACTGCTTTGTCCTCGTTCATCCGTTCCCAGCAAACAAGCTCCAATCAAGTTAACGAGTTAACGTTTCGACTAGCTGGTCAGAAACCTCATGACTAAAGACCAGATCACGTGACAAGGGGAAGAAGAGGGTGTGAATTTGAAACATGGGGAGAAACACGACTCTAAATCAACACTCAATCAAGCTGCTCCGAACCTGCGGCGCAATTAAGTTTTCAATAATAATCATAATAATTTAAAAAAAACAGTACAAAATAAGGCTGCTTTGACTTACAGGTGTTAAAAAAGACGCGCTCGTTGCACTCGTCGTCGGAGCAGGAGCAGATGAAGAACTGGGAGCCCATGCCTTTTCTCTCCTTCATCTCACACCTGCTGGTGTTGTAGTCCTCCAGGACCAGACCATACAGCTTGTGAGCCGGGTTGTGACAGACCGTGTCGAAGGTGACGTTGTCGTCTTTCTTCCTCCTGAAAAAGAGGAAAACGTTGAAGACGCTTCCGCTTAACGCAGGTTTCGTTTGTAGTCGCTGTTTCGGATTACAAAATAAACAAAAGCCACCCCCCCCTCCCTACTTTCAGCAAACTGCGTTATCATGTGACAAAGAGATGATGGCGATGATTCAAATAATGCCATTTCTCAGCCGAACACAGTCTCAACATTATGTAAATGACTCCAACACAAAGGTCACACTCACTAACCACACGCTTGTCGAGTACATCACAAACAGGAAGTAGGGGAAAATCCTGAACCTGCACAAACACTCACATTTATAGTACAGGTCACGCCCCCTGCTGAGCTGTTATGAGAGATGGTTTTGAGAGGTGCTCTTGTCCATGTGCCATTAGCTTTCTGCTAACCCCAGTAGCTAATATAATAAGAAAGAGCAGCGCCGCCTTAAGATTTTAATACCTGCACTAATCTGCTCCCTGCTGCTGCTCACATTTGGAGTCAGATCTTCTGCTGGTGGGTGTTTAGGTGCGTGTGTGCGGTTATAATCCAGCCAACTGTCTTCCCCCAAATACTGACTGGTATAGCGTTTAAAGGAAAATGTCATGTAATGCCACGAGGCCACGATTTGAATTATTTTCACTCATTTAACCACCTGTAACTACTGCTACTGTGTTGAGTCAGGGGGGCGACTTACCAAATACTGACACACACATCATCGTCGTGCGGGCAGATGGACGTGATCTCACAGTTCACCTTACAGGTCCCCTGTCCGATGCAGGTGGTGGGCCGCACGTCGCAGAACTTGCACAGCCGTTTTACCTTCATGATAATGGCCTCTGAAGAAGAACAAGGACAGAAGACGCAGTGAGTTGGGTTCATTTACAAAATACCTCCGTCTATTCATTCTATAAATAACAGATGATTTAGCATCATTTGACAATGAAACATCACACAGACTATAAATCATGTCTATATCATGATCACAGCAATATCCCAAGCTATTTATGTCTACTAAGAGGAAAGTTTTGTTCCCTATGAACTGGGAACGTAAGAGCAACGCGTGGCGGCATCCACCTTCGGTCATGTTGAGACTTGCCCGTGCCCGCAGGCAGACCCGTATCAGTGAGACAGACAGGATTGTGCGATAAGTGGCTGCGGGTTTGATAATCATCGAGGGAGACAGATTCTAGACAGGCAAAGACAACAAACAAAGAAAACACAGATGCGTCTCCCTGCTGAGAGGTGATGAGACGGTGCTGTGCCAACTCTGTTTGTGAAAATTGAAAACAGAGAAGACGACGTATCAGAGTCTGTGAATGTTGGCAGGTGAACGTGTTTCTACAGAAGGCAGATTGGCTGTTAGTCACTGAAATGTTAAGAATCAGCCAGGAAACATGCCTGAGGGAACCATGGGGGTGTAGTGACCTCTCCTCTCGGTCTTGTGACTAGGGAGGATCCCGGGATCGATGCAGCACATTCCTCTGCAGCATCGCCGGGAGAAAATGTGTCTCACAGATTTGTATGTGTATCAAGTGTTTGTACAAGTGTGCACACCCGCAGGTGGCGTGATGCCAGGGACGTGTACTTTGGCCACACGCTGTGGGTCGACGGAGTAGAGAGGGTGAGTGGGCGAAGGGGACATGGCAGGAATTTCCACTCCTCCGGATCTTTCACTGATGCTGGAGTATTGAGTGTCATCGAGAATGTGCTGATAGCAAAAACAGAGGAAGTGAACGATCATGTGACAACACTTGTACTGTGAAACCACTTAACCACACGTCGACTGTATACTGACACCATGTGCACAAGTGAGCCCAGACTGGTCTTTCTTTTTTTTTATATATATATATATTTTTTCCATCAGCGTGTGTGACTTGTGACCAAACCAAGAGAAGGTGGGTTGATCTGTACACACCGCCTGCAGACAAACATCGCACAGATGTGTGTGAAGTGATGTGTGTGTGTGTGTGTGAGAAAATGTGAACGCTGACAGAAAGCGAGACGATGGGGAAGAGTGAGCGAAAGACAGACAGAGAAGAAGACTGTTGGCTGTCTGTTTGCCCCCGTTCACACTGACATGGGGGAAAGGTGTGTGTGTGTGTGTGTGTGTGTGTGTGTTTAACCTTGCACAAAAAGCCTACTGTGTCAGTTCAGTGCAGGCTGCAGGGTGGGGCGAGACCTGCTGCTTGCAGCAACACAGATACTGTACAACCTGCAGCAGACCTGACAGGACGTCACACACACACACACACACACACACACACACACTCTCTTTCACACAGAAAATAAAAACATCAGAATATCAGAGCTGATCTCCAGCCAGCACAGAGTGATGGAACCCTCGGCCTGGTGGGCCCCGGGGCCCTGAGGGGGAGACAGAGAGTCCATGCCTGAGCGGTGGTGGTGGGAAGGTGTTTGAGCTGGGTAATTATATCATTAGAGAGAGCAACTCCTCAGAAAGTGCACGTCACTGAAATCCAGGGAGCGGGATGGGGAAGGGATGAATGGGAGTAATTGTCACCCAGGGCTACGTTTAATTGCAGTTGGGGGGGGGGGGTCAGAAGCAGCCAAAGCCACTTGGTGCCTCTGGGACTGAGCCATAGACAGATGAAGGTAAAACACTGTCTTCCTCCGTGATAACGTCCATAAACATCACAGATCATCTGAGAGGAGCCTTCATGGCCAACAGGTCGCTTATTCTTCTTTTTTTTTAACTTAATTAAACGTACGGTTCAAACAAGAATAAAAACCGACAAAAATAAGGCACCGAACGCGATTAAAAGTAGTGTGTGTGTGTGTGTGTGTGTGTGTGTGTGTGTGTGTGTGTGTGTGTGTTCTTAACCTTGCACAAAAAGCCTACTGTATCAGTTCAGTGCAGGCTGCAGGGTGGGGCGAGACCTGCTGCTTACAGCAACACAGATACTGTACAACCTGCAGCAGACCTGACAGGACGTCACACACACACACACACACACACACACACACACTCTCTTTCACACAGAAAATAAAAACATCAGAATATCAGAGCTGATCTCCAGCCAGCACAGAGTGATGGAACCCTCGGCCTGGTGGGCCCCGGGGCCCTGAGGGGGAGACAGAGAGTCCATGCCTGAGCGGTGGTGGTGGGAAGGTGTTTGAGCTGGGTAATTATATCATTAGAGAGAGCAACTCCTCAGAAAGTGCACGTCACTGAAATCCAGGGAGCGGGATGGGGAAGGGATGAATGGGAGTAATTGTCACCCAGGGCTACGTTTAATTGCAGTTGGGGGGGGGGGGTCAGAAGCAGCGGGGGGGGGGGGGGGGGTGATCAGGAGCAGCCAAAGCCACTTGGTGCCTCTGGGACTGAGCCATAGACAGATGAAGGTAAAACACTGTCTTCCTCCGTGATAACCTCCATAAACATCACAGATCATCTGAGAGGAGCCTTCATGGTCAACAGGTCGCTTATTCTTCTTTTTTTTAAACTTAATTAAACGTACGGTTCAAACAAGAATAAAAACCGACAAAAATAAGGCACCGAACGCGATTAAAAGTAAAGTTTGAGCACAACTTCCTGCTTCGGGTTTTGTTATGGTGTCGCGCGCCACTCGTTTTTGTCTGTTGAGGCGACGCGGCGAGCCGCGCGCGAGCCGAATAAGAGTCGGGGCCGGTTGGGGCCGGTTGGACTCACCCGTGTCCCGGAGCAGGAGAGCCCCGCAGAGGATCGCTCCACAGCAGAGCCACCAGAGAGCGGAAACGCGACGTAGCTCCATGAAGACGCGGACTGGACGCGTCCCCGGTGTCTCCTGAATCAGCCGAAGCCCCGGTGAGCCGCTGTCATATGTTCATATAATCATGGAAGGACAATAACAATGTCCAGACTGCGGCGGGTGCGGGGGGAAGAGGCAGAGTCAACAGCAGACAGGACTTGCCCTATATGACTCACACTATGTGCACGTTCATGAAACAGGAAATCTTCTGAGGGGCTGGACAAGTTTTTTCTCTCTCTCTCTTTCTCCACCTTCTTCTTCCTCTTCGCCGTCTTCTTCTTCTGCTCCTGCCTCTCAGTCAGACTCCTGTGGCGGACTGAGACCAGAACCAGGTCATGAGCATCTCACAAAAACAAACACACAAACAAACACACAAACAAACAAACAAAAAGTTTCCACCGTGGTGTTTAAAAAAAAAAAAAAAAATCAGAGTACATTTTGAATCAATGTGAAGTAAACATATACATAAAGTCACAACCCTTCAGCCATATGTTGTTATATTATATGTTGTTCCAGGTTTAATGATAATAAGACAATGAGAGGTTGTGTACTATGTCTTTGTGTTGGGGCTAAGTCCACTGTAACACCCATACATTACCGCCCAGTATAGCTGGGCCTTTGCACACATGTGTTTTTGCTCTGCATACCCGAGCTGTGATGTCAGGTTTCAGCCCCCCCCCCCCCCCCCCCCCCCCCCCACACACACACACACACACAGCACCACCTGACTCACACACTCACCCACTCAGTTAACGTAAAGACAGCTATAGGCCCAGAACTGGCCCGAGAGTCACAGTCACAGTTCAAGTCTTTCAAACTATTTACTAACATATAAACAAATATGAGCAATGAAAATAGGCCAAACTGTATGTATACATAAATACACACACACACACACACACACACACACACACACACATATAAACACATATATATAAACAGAGTCTGTTTTGGAGGGGCTTTGTTTTCTGTTTTTCATCCCGTCTCACTGACCTTTTTTCACTTTAGGCTCTGGGTGGATGTGGATGTTTGGGCGTGTGCGCGCGTGTGTTTGTTCAAGTGTGTGTGCCAGGCAGCCGCTCGGCCCTGCACGATGGGATCCAAGCCACAAGGTGGAGATCCGACAGCGCTGTCAGCCCGGAACGGGCCATTCCCCGCTGACCTCGGCACATGTGGGCTCCCGGAGGGTCACAACATCCTGCTCAGGAACCGCAACACCCAAACAAACAAAACTCTTCTATTACTCCACGTTATCTGCTTCGGTGCAACCGAGGAAAACGCCACACTCCAGTTGTGTCCGGTAAGGTTTATTTAAACATGGTGGGTGTTTTTTTTGTTTTTGTTTTTGTGTGTTACTCAGTGTACCTGCGTTTCCTTTTAGCTTTTTGCCCCTGCACTGGTTTCTCAGCGTTCCTCTGCCTTTGAACACATTTTTCCTCCCCATTGCACAAACACAGATAAACAAGTGCGGGCAAACATCCTGAGCCGTATTATGTTTCGGAGCAGGTGCTCGGCGTTCCTGTAAACTGCTTTGCTGGAGTGCGACGGCAAACAGAGAAACTTGATGACAAATCTCTGGACGCGCGCCTTGAGATAACACTGACGGCAAACAAGCGACACATTGCAGCACATTACAAAGGCGTCGGGAGGTCTCAGGCTCTTGCACTACAAGAAAAAGTGGTAACAAAAGTGTGGTGTAACACAATGGGTTATATGCACATAATCCACTTTGCGGGAAAACCTATCTGTAAGATCACTCCCGTGTGCCACGTTCCAGCTGGAGGTCTGCCAGTACAGAGAGGATGCACGGGAATACTGAATCACCGCTAAGCTCAGTTAAGTATTGCAAAGTTCAGAAGGTCCAGAGTTGCTCCTGGAAGTGGTGGATTTATGGGAAAGATGCTTAAGCTCTGTGAGAAAGTTCAGCTTGGATTTTTTAGATTTCGAAATGAATTTCCCGGCCGCTAAGATTTTCAGGTTTGATTCATAACCTGTGAGCTCAGCTTTGTCAGGAGTCACGGAGGAGTCATGTGTGACAAAGAGCAGATCTCATTTTAACCCCTGGATACAGAGTCTGCAGGCCTCATCATGAAAAAGCTGCCTCTTCAGGTGACCCTGAAAACCACAGGAGCAGAGGTCAACTCAAGGGAGTTGGTGTCACCACCGGTGCTTCATTTGGATCTGTCAAGTGACTGTGACTCTTCACTCTATCAGATCCCACTTCCCCCGCAGCACTGTACGAGATACTATAGTTCTATAGGATTTGAAGGAATGCACGCGTAACATGAAAAGATGAGATGTGGGATACAGAGTGAACGGTGAAATTATAATAAGAGAGGATGAAGAGACTTTCAAAAAGTGCATTTCTCCGTTTCCCGTTTCATATTCCAGGGATAACTGGCCGTGTCGGGATTTGTCCGGATTTGTTTCCTCAGATTTAATAAAATCAGCCGTGTGTATGTTTTCACTCACCAGCCTGTAACAGAAGGAGATCCACCTGTCTCTCTCTGTGTGGACGAGCGTTACATGAGAAGATCAAATAGAATAATACTTCACCATTAAGCTAAAGTGAAGCTATAATCCCTATTATAGAAAAAGAAAATATGTTTTTCAATGCCAGCAGCTTCTTACAACCTGTAGTTATGATATATTATTATATATTATGATATATTATGATATATTCTCCTTTGCCTTCATAACGTTTTAGATAATGAAGTGGTAAGTGAAGAGGGCCGTTGTTGTTTACATCTACAACTGCGACGGAAGTCGAAGAAGTCCAAAGAGGAGTGTGGTAAACACACACGCAAACACGTTTGAATAATTTCGAACCCGCATACACGTGAAGAGATGCAGGGCACAACGACGCAGGCACTAAACACAACCGTGTGGTTTGAAGCTCACTGCACGCAGGGCAGAGGAAATGTGACTCAGTGTGGCCCACATGTGGGGGCGTGCTTACACACATACATACGCACATACCAGAACTCTTAGTGGCGCACACAAAAACACGCCTCCTACCACCCCCCGCCCACAATGATTTGGCACAGTTTTCTTGGTGCCACTGGTAAACATAAGGACGTTTCTGTGGCGCAATCAACAACAGACTTTGTCTCCCAGAATTAGTCGGAAGCGTTCTGGGAAGGAAGGGAAAGTTTATCTTTAAAGCTCCAAAGGTTACAAACTGTGGTATCACAACACGGCCGGGGGCCATTGTTCTCTGGCAGAACATCAATAGGTGTCCAAAACAGTGCCAAAACCCACTTTAACACAGAGAATTCCTTGGAAGGGGAAGCGAGCATGTGACTCCCATCTCCATGTGACAACATCCTGTTGCTTGTTGTGTTTCATGTGTGAAATTTGACCTCGTGACAGGCGAGGTCAAATGAACTCTTCTTACATGTACACTCATACTCGCCACATGGTGAACACACTGTGTGGGGCATCAAAATGCAGAGGTCGACGTAACTGAACAACAACAACAACAACAACAACAACAACATCGACTCATTAGTTGTAAACACTCACAACAGAACTATTAATTGGCTGAAGCTGTAAACATGGACCCTCATGCTAAATCTAAAAGATCACACAGAAGGAAAAAAACAAACCAACAAAAAAAGAGCCAAAAGGAGATTTAATAACCAACCCGTTCCTTTGTGCGTAATGTCACAAACCAACTATTTTGTAGGGCTTTTTTTAAAAAACCACAAATCAGATGCATCCTCAGTGTCTAATTGCTTCAAGCGGGAACACGCTGTGATCCGTGTCCATGCAGTTGAGGTCTTCTCAGCTGAGAGCGGGGAGAAGATGATTAAGATGATGTCCGTGCTCTTCACCAAACCCAGATTACAGAGAGAGAGAGAGAGAAAAAATCTATTTAAGCAAAGAGGGGGAGAGATTTATTCGCCCTGCTCCCAGTAAATGTTTCAATATGAGTCCGCAGTGCTGCGGACGACAGTCACCAGGGAATGAACTTCACGCGTACGACACAGGAAACATGCACCGCGTATGATCTGCAACACACATCACCTCACATCTGCATTTTCAACCTGGACATAGACGCGAGTGCTGCGCAACACGCTCTGTTAACTGCATAACAACATGCAGGTAATTGATAATCTATCAGTGTGTTGTGCTGCACGCTGAGGACAGGCCTTCATTACTGACGTCGCCGTCACATGACACAGCTGGAGAGGCGCACATTAAAGCGGTGAGATGAACGATGGCTGAATTAGCCGCTCTGGTGTCTGTGTGTCTGCGTGCGTGCCGACGCACACTGTCACACTGTCATGACTAACAGGCGTTATCAATCACACTCCTGCTTTTCCAAGATCACAGAAAATATCTGCAGAGTCTGTGGCTATGCTATGTAAAATACATACAACGACAAAATCAATACTTTTGATTTGACTGTGAAGATGGAGTAAGATGAAGTTGCTGTAATGTGCTACTGCCGTCTACTTAGGGGTTTAGTATCAAGTCCTGGGACAGAAATAGGCCTCTGATGGTTGTAATACACAAACAGAGCCTCCTGATTTATAGTTGGCTCACAGTGCAGATGCAGATGAGGGGATGGAGGGGATGGAGAGATGGAGAGATGGAGGGAATGGAGGGGATGGAGGGAATGGAGGGAATGGAGTGGATGGAGGGAATGGAGGGGATGGGCGTATGCAAAGAAAACCCCGATTTGAAATGACACGCAAAAGGCCGCGCTCCAAAACCGTTCAGCCAACGAACCCAGTGATCATGGTTTCCCATGAAACCCACTTCTAATAAACATTCAGCATCAGAGCGTTTAAAGGACAAGTCCTCCCTGATCTCGACGGCCACACGCCGCATTTACAAACATCTGCACGTTCCCCCCGATGAGACCAAAGATTCCTCTCTGCGCTTCCCATGGGAAAGGCTGCGCCGTGATCGGGATGAAACAACATTCCAGGCAAACAAGTTTTCCACGCTGAAAAAAACAAAACATAATCGGTTTCAGTATATTAATGTCACCGCGAGTCCTCCGTGCCCAGAGGGGCCTGTTTGGAGTCACAGAACATGGTTACAAAATAAACAAAAACAAAAAAGCGGTGGTTATTAAAACTGAATCTGCAAACTAATACTAATAATATGTTGATGTTTATATTTTGTAAAATCAGATACGAGTCAGTGACAGTCTTTCACTTCTATGAAACATGAATATAATACATGTTGATGACACTGAGTCATGTAAACAAAGATGAGCATTAGAGGGGCTTAAACATTAAATAACATTTTATTACATTTTTCAGTAGAAATTCTCCTCCATAAAACAAATTGTAATTGTTTTTTAAAAAAAAGATATTTACTTGATTTAAAATCAGCAGATTATTATTATTATTATTATTATTATTATTATTGGCTCCCCTTTAGTCATGCTAAAGTATTATTTTCTATGTCCACCTCAGGAGTTAAAGCCCCTCCTTGTCACTTCCTGTCTCATGGCCACATTTGGTCTAATTAGCACAAACAAACAGCCACCGAACCACTTTCAGGTCACTGCGTCGCAGCATCATGCAGGTACCTCATGCAGCTACAGAGAGACTCGGCAGGTATATTCAGGCCCAGTGAACGAGCAGCTCCAGTAACAACACTTCCTCCGGCTGCAGGGCTGAGTGCTGGAGCCAGTGGGTGCATGTTGGGTGTACCAGCACAGGAAGCAGCGCTCATCCTGTGCCACCTTATGCTCTTGTTGCAGGCAGGAAATACCACCATGACCCAACACTGATAAGAACAAGCTGCTGAACCGTGGCCACGTGGTAAACACTGCCAGATAATACGAAAAACTACATTCACCAGCTGTATGTGAGAGAAGGAGAGATCAGCAAAGAGGGGGAAAAAAAGACATTTGGTTGTGTAAGGTCATAGGTCATGAAATTCTGGAAACATTCCAACTTCCCTGTCTCTGACAAAGTCCAAAATATCAGCAAATGTTAAAAATAACATTATCCAGTATAATTTGACTTCTGAATATTTATTGATTAAATATTTTTGACATTTAAAAAATATTTCCTGTCAAAATAAAGGCGTACAAAATGGAGCTAAAGGAAACAAGGTGTTTGCTTTGTTTATTCTGGGTCCCGTGAAACTTATTAATTAACACATAATGTATTTTTTTCAAATGTTTTTATTCTGACCTGTTTAATTATAAAGTAAGTGAAAGTACTGTACAAATACTGCGAACATGCTGACAGCCTGTATTAGACTTTCTACACTGTGACAACTGTCAACTGAATGGTCTCTCTCTTTCTCTCTCTGTGTGTGTGTGTGTGTGTGTGTGTGTGTGTGTGTGTGTGTGTGTGTGTGTGTGACACCTGAATATGTCAAACGTTCTGAGACGCAGGTGATAATCCAGCTCAGTGACGTCAACGGGCCTGAATGGATTTCATTTAACATCTCGTTACAAAAACATAAGACGCAGTCGTTTCTCCGTGCTGGGCTGTAAATACATCATGACCGAGAACATGCCACTATGCAGAAGCTCGATGCTCCTGTGGACGTCTTGGATCATGGAAAACCTCCACACCGATTCCTCCTTTTCAACAAAACTGGACTGGACAAACACAGCATGCGGATGACAGGAAAATTACATCCCTCCTCTTAAAGGACAAGTGAAGGCTATATTCAGTCCATCCATGATACACTGCCACCGGATAAAGGGATATTTCCACTTGAACAAGAGCATCAATTTCACATTTACTGATCAGATCTAATAAAGTCCGCTGAAAGTGTTCTGGAGCCAAACGCCTCTTTTGTCTTTGCCAGATCCCGACGTGTTTATCCAAACAGAGCCACTGCCAGCTCCCGCGCTGCAAGGAATTTCCTCACGCAGCGCTCCCACCACCTCCCACCAACGCCCGGTTGATTTTGATATTTTCAGGAAATCATTTCTTCAGCGCTCGACTCTGGTGCAAACTTTGAACCACTGGTGTTTTCATTCATCTATGTAAGAATTCCATGACGAGGGCCGATCATATATGGATATGATGAACTCTCTCTGACAATTTGGCCGAGCGATGGAGTCGTTCCGGCCCAAAATCCCATTTGACCAAAACGACGTGGTTAGTGTCCATTGAAAAACAGAGAGAATCAGAACCAAAGTTTACCACATTGTAAAAAAAAAAAGCACAACACAACATTGTCGGTTGTTTGTTGGCTGTTTCCTGTCACTCAGAGGAAATATGACACAAATAAGTTTTGGAAATTTCTCTTTGGGTAAAAGAGGAAGTGACCTCGGCCTTTTCACAGCCACAAGATACTGAAACACATGTAAACACCAGCATGTTGCACTGAATCTGCAATATTCTTACATCACTCTCAAGCGGCGGCGCAGACCAGACCTCCGCCAGAAGAGAGGAGCAAAGGAAGGTTTCCATAATCAGATTAAATCCAGAGTGATCCCTCCCATTCATATATTCCCATATATCCCGGCATAACCAGCATAATAGCCTGTTTTCATTCACGCTGGCCCCGTCCTGAGGTCCTGAGGTCACCAGGTCATTGCATCATCACATTATTTTTGTGCAGCTCGCACCTCAAGTTGCTGCCTCAGGTCTTTGTTTCGAGTGCAGCTGCTCGGCGAGGTGAATTTCCCCCTCGCTGGCGGATGACCTCAGCACACGGAGACATTGTTAAAGGCACATGAGGTGAAAAGGTTCTTCACATCCAATCTGATAAGAGAGTGTGTGTGTGTGTGCGTGTGTGTGTGTGTGCGTGCGTGTGCGTGTGTGTGTCCATCTGGTTTTATCATGCAGAGATTTTCCAGAACAACAATGACAACAGTGGATGTGATACTATTGAGGAGTGGAATACCGTGCGTGCAGGAAAACCGCCGCTGCCGCCGGCGGCCCCTGCTGTCAAGAGGAGCGAGCGCGGTCACCTGAAATCAGCCACCAGGTTCCAGCTCGCTTTCAGCTTTTAAGTGGGCCCATTGTGTCGGAGACAAATTGTGGTGCGCTGGGAAAAGGAAAGTGGAGCGAGACGGCGTGTCCAATATTTTGGAAAGAACGGCTCACATGACAACATGAATTATAATCTGATCCTGATCCTGATCCTGATCCTGATCCTGAGCCTCTTTGTGACATGTATATACGCTTGAGGGACGCGGTGCTACACGCCAGCTAACACTACACGCCAGCTAACGCTACACATGGAGAATATTCCTCCGCCACTGCATCGAGCTGCATCCAGACTGTGCTGCACAGTTGTTTTCGATGATGGAATAAAAGCGTGTGTGTGTGTGTGTGTGTGTGTATCAGACATAGCCTGGGCTTTACTCAGCACTGTTGGTGTGCGTGTTCCAGTCATGTGAGTTACACATTTCTTGCCTGTCTTCCTGTCAGCAGTGAGACAGCCGGCCTCCTGACAGACTGTGAACTTTGACACAGAGCCTCCAGCTCATCCACCTCCCAGCTTTCATCTAACTCCAGATGTTTCCCACTGCAGCAGCCGGGGCAGCTTCATCCATCAGGTGGACTGTGTCTCGCTGTCTTCTCCTCTTCTCCTCCTCACTGTCCTTTTCAATCGCTCCGCCAAGTCTGGAAGTCTGGAGCTCCGTGGAAGAGCGGTAAGGAATGTCTTGGCTCCATTAGCCACAGGAGAGGCCTGCCAGCTCCGGCCTGCACGTCTCAATCTGTACCACTGTGTACACTTGTTGCCCGGTTGGTACCATGGCAACGGGGCTGCCCTCCGTTAGCGGTTTGCCATGGTACCAGGAGCTGGTGAAAGACAAACAGGAGAAATAGTGATGGAGGAAGGTCGGTAACGTTCTCGTCATTGTGGTCACATCATCACTGTTAGAGCCCAGTTATTTATTTATTTAAATTGTACCTGTGCAAAGTTAAGGCGTAAAATGGACTGTAGTATTTTATACATCTATGCACACAGAATAAATACTCTCATACTTTACAGTAGTGGTTAGACGGCACAGACTCTAAAAGCAGGATTCCAGATGTTAGCAGAGAGTTGTACTTTTCTATTTTTGGCCTCGGCCGACTCCCGAGAGGGAAACGTTCACCAGTGAGTCGTTAAACTTGTGTGGTTCGACGACAACGACAAGAAGGAACTAAAACAGGCAAAAAAAAATCCAAACCCAAAAAACCCCCCAAGAAACTTAAACCCTTGAGTTGACTGATCGATCTGATGCACAGGAAACACCGTCACTGGGTGTAGTTAGTACAGATGTGTACAGGAGGTGGCGTACATCACCTCACGCTGTGTGAGCGTTATGGCTGCACAGTGTGTCTGTGCATGTAGGGCAGGAACCCCTGACCCACAATAATCAGCGCTCTGCTTTCAGTCTACACCTCGTCTGCAGCGCCGTCAACCCACAGCCGCCGCGGTCACTCAACACTGACCTTTCACACACGCAGCGCTTGAACGTATTTATAGATCGGTGCCTGCTTCCTGCGCCTGTTGTCCACCTTCCATTGTTGTTCTCGCCGGCGAGGGCATGACATTTGTGGAATATGCGCCATTCTCTCAGTACGCACTTATAACACAAAGCCTGATGAGGGCAAAGGGTTGCACAGCTGACTGATATGACAAACAGCAGGACCCGCTATCATAGTATTACCGTACAATACTACAGTATATTAGAAATATACTACCATCCATCCAGTAATGTTCAAGGTAAAGTTTTAAACTTCACATTCATGATGTGACAACTGTGAAAAACCTTTTGTTATTATTCTGCTTGTGTGACGACTGTTTCCAAGGTCGGGAACGAACCCATCAGTCTGCTACACTGCTAAAACAAACCTGGTGTTTGTTTTCCCCCCACTCGTCATATAGTTCCTCACACATCAGCATCACATCTGGAGGAGCTGGGGGGCTCTGGGCAGGGCCCCAGAAGCAGGACGTATGTTTTATGGTCCCGTATGTCAGTAGTTTACATGTATTCCCTTTACGGTCCCACAAATCTGCAGCATGGGGGCGCCAGGTCGACCCCCGGAGCATGTGTGGTCCTCCTCTGGTGACGGCGAGGACTGTTTCTCCACCTGTGATCCACACCGCTGCTGTGGATCACATCACTTGGCCTGGAGGTGACAGTGAGTTATTAGGACCTCATCCTGTGGCCTGCGAGGTCTGACGGCTGCAGAGGATGTGGCCGTCTCCCTTTTTCTTCTCCTCATTCGTCTTCTTTTATCTCCCTTCGGCAGTTTCTTCTCCCATTTGTCTCCTTCTCATCCTCGCTGTCCCTCCTGTTCACTCTCTCCATATCTTAATAATACATCCTTCTCCTGCCGCCATCACCTGACGCCATTTTACACTGCAGCCCATTTTACACTGCAGCCCTCCGACTCACCACCGCGTCCTCTCTCCTGCTTTATATATATATATGTATATATATATATATATATATATATGTGTATATATATATGTATATATATATGTATATATATGTACAGGGGGTCCTCGAGTTACGACGGAGATCCGTTCCTGAGAATGTGTCGTAACCGAATTTCGACGTAAGTCGGAACATACATTCATATGTAAGGTAGATACTAAGTTGTGCCACTAGATGTCACTATAACACCACGCTAAAATAAGAGCTTACTGTGGTGAATTGCCTTTTGTCCCTCTTGACTCACCGTAGGAGTTGACATTGTGATATCAACCGTGTAGACCCTGTGTTATGAATGCACAGTGGTTAATAACAGGAAGTTGATCTTTCATCACAATCTCAATTAACACCTATTGTTATTGAAGTATTGAAGTACTATATATATATATATATGTACAGGGGGTCCTCGAGTTACGACGGAGATCCGTTCCTGAGAATGTGTCGTAACCGAATTTCGACGTAAGTCGGAACATACTGTACATTCATATGTAAGGTAGATACTAAGTTGTGCCACTAGATGTCACTATAACACTACGCTAAAATAAGAGCTTACTGTGGTGAATTGCCTTTTGTCCCTCTTGACTCACCGTAGGGGTTGACATCGCGATATCAACGGTGTAGACCCTGTGTTATGAATGCACAGTGGTTAATAACAGGAAGTTGATCTTTCATCACAATCTCAATTAACACCTATTGTTATTGAAGTATTGAAGTACAGAGCTGGACACGTGGTACTGACCTGCTGCTGAGCCACCTGGGAAACAATGCCCTCCACATCGCCCCCCTCAGGATCCTCAAGGATTCAATTGTTCCAATAATGTCATTGTACACTTCAACAGGCTTTGGCTGTGATCCCAATTCCTGCAACACAATGACACTTATTCATCATGGGAATATTGAAATGGGGCTGCTGTCTGAGTGAGTGTGTTTCCACAGGAATTCTATTGTGGAGCTGGGGCACAACATCCATGTCATTTTTATTTCTTCTCCTGCTGACTGGAGGGGAACATCTGGTGAAGATCCATTCGGAGTGACAGTCACTGTCCGTCTGGGACTGATCATTTTAAATTTCCCAGAATAAAAACCATGTGTTTGTGTCGTGGATTCAACTTATGGGATTGATTTTCCGGAGTCTAACAGACCCAGATAGTGTAAAATACAAATCAGTGATTTACCTGGACTGAGATGTAGCATCTCGCAGTGACGTCTCCACAGCTGATGTTGCAGCCACATATTCGCAGATGAAGGAAATAATGAATTCCAGCTCACACACAACACAACAAACTCCTCCTTGGCGTTATTCCGACTGGAGCTCAGCACTGCACAGCTCCCCTCTGGTTAATTATGTGTGTTTCAGTGAAGGAGGGAGCAGCAGGTGTGTTTGTGGTTGCTGACGATCGCAGAAGCCATTTGGACAGCAGCTGGAAGCACGGGGTCGTTAGGGATCCCACTCTCACTGAATCCAATCCTCTCAGATCCCACATCCGTCTGGAATAAAATGATACTTCCTGTATCTTTAAATGGACGTACGACAGTTTCCTTATCAGCATCCAGGAACCACTCAAAGTGCCTGTTTATTCCCAAACCCACATCAATCCGATTATATTATACTGCATATATTATATATACACATGTATATTTATACTGCGAGCAGGACGGATACATTTTAATGCACATTTATTCTTCATTCATCTTTATCTTTATCTTTGTCTGTTTACAGCAGATGGAAAATGCTCGATGGGACGGCTGCTTGTTGTTGTGTTGTTGTGTTGTTGTGTTGAGTTGCCCTCAGCGGAGATGTCCTTGATCTGTATCCCGTGATGGGTGTGTGCATGGAGAAGTTTGCACTCCTCTGTGAAACCAACACACACACACACAGACACACACAGACACATGCACAGCAGATAACATCTGTGTTGGTATGCTGCACCCTTGTGGTGCTCAGCTGCTACATCTCTACAAGTCCAGATAAGGAGACTGCCCGGCTCCAAGGCGGTGAAGATTACATCTGTGGCATTTCACTCAATAATGGATCTCAATGCATTTCCCCAGATTTAACAGGCAGATCCCTGTGTGTGTGTGTGTGTGTGTGTGTGCGCTGAGGAGAACTGTGGCACCACGGAGACGAACACATTTTAAATCGCACAAAACGTATCACATCGACAAGTTATCTCTTTGGAGCACTGAGGTACTTCCATATATTCACAGATCAGCAGACACAAAGATCGAGATATAACTCCTGATGGACACACACACACACACACACACACGCACACACACAGTGCAAACACTAGTCTTCTCCATTAATACGTCCTTGGTCCTGGAGTGTCGGCCTTGTTGCCTTGCAGAGGCGTCTCAGGCAGCGGGAACTTGGCTACTGTGCAGTTGTGGTATCGACAGCACAAGCGTCCCTAGGAGGCGACAAGGACGCCAATTGATCGGCCCTAAATGAGAGTGAAGAGGTAGATTGAACGCCATCGATCCACTTCCTCCTCCAGCAGGCTGCTCCGTCTTTGATTATGACCACTTTACGCCCAATCAAGTGTGTGTGTGTGTGTGTGTGTGTGTGTTTGTGTGTGTGTGTGAGCGGCGGTGGGGGGAAAATCCCATCGAGAGGTATTACTTCCATTTGCAACGGCTGTAATTATGAGAGGATGTGAGGGCCCAAGGTCAACGTGCAGCAGGTGCCATCAGGCTGCATGATAATAACAGGGCTTCCTCTTGCTTCCCACTGCAATTTAGTCATAAAGATAATAGGCTAGACTGAGTCTTCAGTGTGTGTGTGTGTGTGTGTGTGTGTGTGTGATACATGTTTCCATAATAACGGCCTCAGGACAGACAAAGAGATGAATGACAACCATCAGCCATGCAGATTGAAAGATACCAGCGCTCCTTGATGCTTTTTTCCACGTTTTGTTTTTTTTTATTGAAAGCTTCATCAGAGAGAGAGAGAGAGAGAGAATAAAACAACTCATAAAACCCCAAGTCAAATTCCAAACAGCCACTGATGTACAGAGAGTTTCTCAAAGAGCGCACACACCGAGCGGCGTGCGCCCGGCGATGACCGTGTCCTCTACGGCGCTGAAACCAAGAAAGAGTGGGGGAAAACGAAACAACCCCCCCCCCCCAAAAAAAAAAACAAAACGTTAACAACCAAAAGAGAAACCTAACAAAAACACAAATTAAAAACCGCTCTGCTGTCCTAATAAATAGTTCCTCTATTTATCCAGTAAATGAGTCCCGTGCCAAACACACTTCCTGTGCCGGCTCGCTCGAAACAATTAGTTGGGCCGTTTCCTGGCTGAGTGTTGGACTGAGTGTTTCTCAGGGAGCTGCGTGAACTCCTCTCAGGCGGCTGCACTCCTGGGGCTGTGTGGCCAATCGATAGCTCTCATCAAAGGTGGACCGAAGCATCAATTAAAAGCACGGGGCCTCGCTCTTGTGTGTGTGTGCGTGTGTTGAGCAATTTTCCCACTGCATTATATGTATGGAGTGTGTGTGTGTGTGTGTGATGAGTTATTGAGCCACGGTTCTCCTTCACTGTGAGAGACGAGCTGCGAGAGTAACTCTGAACTCCTGCTTTTCCAACACACAACAATCAATGTCGCGTCGAGGATGTGAGTCACTGCCGCGTGTGACATGTGACATGTGACACGACACACACACAGCAGGACTCACTGGGTCACCACAGATGGGAAGATGGTGGCAGTGATGGTGAGTAAATTAAAGGATGGACTGAGAAAATGTTTTTTTTTTACAGGCGGTTAATTAAGCACCTCGCCCTTGATCCGTAGTTATCAGGTATCTGAGGGTCGGAACGCTCACGGAAAACTGAGAGTGTGCGAGTTATCTGAGGAGAATCAGCAGGGAATGATAATCTCACCTATCCCTGCATCGACCAGGAGGCAAATACCATTCACAGGATGTGATCTGACTTTGCTGGAGGAACCAGATGAGTGAAGTTTACTGCTTCATTTCACCGATGACAAAACTCGGCCTTCAAATTGGAATAAATCCCAATTTACGATTGCATAAACGTTACTTTGTGGAACGGCGGCAAACGGGATCATCCTGCCACAGAGGAATAAACAGCAGCAGTGAGAATGTCCTGCTAACGATGGCGTGATCCAGGAATTCCGCACAAAGGTCAGGAGCATTCCTGCTGCAAGTCTCGTAAACATCATCAGGAACGATCCTCTGGCAGGCTCACGCCCACATCGCAGGTCGCCTGCTTTGTATTAAATGAACATGATAGGACGTGAACTGAGCCCCTGGTTCTTCACTCTCAACACGAGAAGGTCGCCGATGTGCAATTTGTGCGCAAATGCAAAAATGCAAGAACGGAGAGGTGGAAAAGGAGGAGTGACTTTGAGGAGAGGAAGAGAGGGAGTGTGTCTGCGTGTGTGAGGTGTGAGGCAGGGAGGGGGGGAGGGGGAGGGGGATGCTTTGCTAATTAGTGAGAGGTCAAGCTGCGCCGGGGACGTAGAGCTGCATACAACCACCTCAGCATCAGCTAATGAGCCCCCTCTCTCTCTCTCTCTCTCTCACACACACACACACACACACACACACTCACAGACTGCGACAATAGAGGACGTTGCATCGACTTACATTCAACTACAATGACGACTATTCTAACCTGCACCTCCATGAGTTGACTGTAAATAAACACACTCAGCTCCCCACTACAGGAGACACACACACGCACACACGCACAGACATGCACACAAACACAACAACACACAGCTGACCTCAGCTTTGTGCTGACACATGGGCCGACCGGGAGCAGAGCGTTTCTGCTACCTCCTCCGTTAAGCTGCAGCCACTGCCCTCCGTGTGCACGTCCATGGAGGTATTGGTATTCTGCAAGAGGAGCATGAAGCCATTGTGCGATGAAGAGAAAGCCCGGTCTTTTCGCCCGGTCGGCTCATCTCACCATCTCAGCACCAAAAGCAAACACTTGACTGTTTGTAATGTTTGTAATCCTATTTCCCGTAACGCCATTATCATTGGATCTCGGGACATTTGTGGGACGCTCTGCTCTCCGATGTGCGACTCCTGCATTATGGGTCTTCTGTACTGTATAACAGCAGCTGCAGCGGTCTATGCCCTGTTCATGACCTCGCCCCATACACACACACTAGCTTAAAACTGGTTAGGTAATAGTGTAGTTTGATCGGGACACAAACGACGAGTTTGTGCAGCAGTGATGAACCGATGAGCAGTGTGGGCTCTGAACCCCAGCGTTCATCAGCTGTTAAAGACTCATTCACTGGGAGATAAGAGCAACTCATAGCCTGGAGGCCAGTGAGGAGCAGATGCTGAGCGCCAGATCAGATTATAGGAAACGAGGGCAGGTGTGATTTGATTGGACAATAAATAGCTGGATGATCACTGAGAGACAGGGTGAATGATGCGTTTGGCTGTCGAGCGGCGTCGGCGGATTAAAGACAGGAACGCACGGCGGGTCAGACAGGACGCATGTTCATGGCAGAGTGGTCAGCAGATCTGCAGGCGACCCGTCACAGGGATGAGTGGACGCGATGGCGGCACGAGCCCAGGGCAGCTTCCCCGTTAGCACCATGGAGGAACGACTTCAACGCGCTCTCCTGTGTGCTTCACTTCTCACCATCAGTCAGAAAAGTTGGAATCTCGTTGGAAGCTTTGTTAAAAGGCACTCGATGCACGATCTGATTGTTACACACAACCGTTGCCCGTCATGTGTCACGCCAACACGCCATCCCGTCCCAAGACGCCGCGAATGAGCCACATTAACCCGCGAGAGCTCAATGGCCAAACAAAAGGCTCCTTCTCTGTTGGGAAGAAAAGGGCCTTTGGAGGGACACTGGAGTGGATCCTATTGGCCCACAGGGAGACAAATTGGGCTCCGTCAAGCCTCATTGCGAGAGTGAGTGAAATTGGTTTGCGGTTCTGCCTCTGCACCATCCAATAAAGAGAAGAAACCTCAGAGAGAGAGCGAGCGAGAGAGCACGAGAGAGAGGGGGGTGAGGGAGGGAGTGACAGTGAGGGGATATAAGAGCCAAGGAGCTTGGCCATGGCACATTAATAGTGCACAGCGAACTGGCATGAGTGAACACTCACACACACACACACACACACACACACTCACACTCACACACAGCTGTAATGGGGGCAGATATGGCTGCCGCCACCCAGGTGATTTCCTCTCCACAGTTGAGACCAGATGAGATGAGTCACGGTTGTTTTTGCGACACATTAGGACGAGCGGGGGTTGAAGCGACACTCAGTGGTGAGTGGAGCTGATGGAGCTGATGGAGCTGATGGAGCTGATGGAGCTGCCATCAACATGCTGCCTTCTCACAGGTGCTCACAGGGGTTACGATAAGACGGACGTTCCCGTCATTCCAATCTAACCTAAACAAACGTCCTTCCTTGCCTTGTTATTGTCGTGGAGCGATGACGTCTTACAGCGCAAACAGGATCCTACAAAGCAACGTTTCCTGGTTCGCAGATGTAAACTTCCCAGCGTCGCCGCCGGCAACAAGACGTCAGTGCACCTGGCAAAGACACAACTCGGCAAACCAAAGTTTATGCAGTCGTGACAAAATATTGTCACATGCATTAAACGTCACTCATCTGGTATTCTGAACTGATAAACGGTCTGTAACGTCACCACGGTTACCATGGAGATGGTACCGAGGTCAAACAGCAGCAGGGAGATTCCCAGTCCTCAAATCAGCCTCCTTACATTTTCCCTGCAGGTTCTGAGAGAGAGACAGGCAGGTGGAGGATGTGGGTGAGAGAAAACTTAAAAAACTGTGATGGAAAAACAAAAAACAAAAAGCGGACGTGAAGGAACACATCTGGGATGCCATTGGTTGCATCACATATTGAAATACTGTTTAATGGGTGTGCGTGTGTGTGTGTGTGTGTGTGCGTGTGTGTGTGATAGCTTGGATTGCTGTGGACTATTAGCTTAAACCCGGTGAACAGATGTGAAGAAGGAGAGTAAGGACTGGTCCGGCCATCAAGATCAAAAAACAAAAACAAAAACAAAAAAAACCCACAACGACAACAGCAACAACAACAACAGCAATATCAACATTAACATCAACAACAACATCAACATCAACAACAACCAAATCCAACTGAAAAAAAAAATTGAAACGATCAAACGAAACACAAAAAAAAAAAACCCAACAAACAAAAACCTCTGGTTCAGAGTGTCTCTTCATCTTTGGTATAAAAATGGCCATCCATGGGCTGCATTGGATCCACAACTAGGAAAGACTACAGAAATTGTCAACAATTTCTTCTATTGCTTTTGCACTGATTGGTTGAAAACCATAAGCTCCTACTGAATCTACTATTTCACTGCCAGAATTTTTCCGTACTTTTTTTTTTTTGGACATTTTATATATATATATCTATTTTTTTTTATTGTTCTCTTTTTTTGTTTTTGTTTTTTTTAACTTTTCGCAGTGTGACAAGCAAAGCGGGCTAAAAACATCTTAAAGCTCATAAAAAAGGTAAAATGTGGCAGATAAAAAGCACTAATGTCATTGACAGCAAGTTTTGCCATGGAAAATAATAATCATGATCATAAAAACAAGTTCAGCGTTTGCAACAGGCTGCATCCACAATGCAGCATGGTTCCTTATGTTGTCTTTTTTTTTTCCTCACTGTGAAAAATCCTCCTCCTCAGAGCTCCATCCCCAACCCCAAGTCTTTTCTCTCCCCCCCCCCGAACAGACATGTTTGTTTTCTTCTGACACTTAGTTACCTCTGACATAATAATTATCAAAGTTTTCTTCTAATGAAGAAAAGAAAAAAAAAGCTCTTCTCTATTAAATCTGTACAGCTTATGTGATAGATTCTTTTTTTTTTTCCTCTTAAGAGCAACTCATCCGTGTCTTGTACCCTCGGCGTGGTGCCCCCCCCCCACCCGAAACCAGACGTCAGAGTTGAACTCTGTCAAAAGTTTCTGGCGCCCTTCAAATTAAGGCCATGAAGATTCAAGAAAGGAACGACACTTTGTTTTCAAATATATCTAGAAAACTAAAATTTAACACTAGAACATAAAAAAGAGTGAAAAGAAACCGTAGCTTAATATCTGAGGAAGACAATCTCTGTGTGTATCTCCAACTTGACTCCCCTTTTTCCGATTACAAAATAAACTTCATCACCTACCTGCGCGTTCAAACTTCTTTTTTTTTTTTGGTCTTTTTTCCACCTTTTTTTCTTTTTTTTCCTTTTTTTTTTTAATTGATAGAGAATTTTCTTTGAGAAACTTTTCAAGCTTCAGCCCAGCCCTTCCGGCAGGTTCTTCCCAGACTAAACAATTTCACTCCTTTGCACTGTGCCCCGTAATTTTTTTTTTTCCATTCCCTTGCTCAGCACTCTTTGCCTCCTAGTGTGTGTGTGTGGTTTTTTTTTCCTGTTTTTTTCTTTCTTTTTTCTCGTAGGCCAGGTAGGAAATGAAAAAAAGTGTCTCTTTTTTGGTGCCTGGGCAATCTGGAAGCAATCTCTTTCTATTCTCTTTTCCTCACATTCACAGTGCAGCCACCTTCTGTCTCAAGGCAACGCTGTCACAGGAACATTCGCTCAGGCCGTTGCTATCTGATGAGAGAGAGAGAGACAGACAGAGAGAGAGAGAGAGAGAGAGAGAGAGAGGCTGCAGTTGCAATCAAAGCCTGATATTAAAAACAGGGGAGAGGAACAGCTGACAGTTGACAGCCTCGTCAGGGGAATGAAGTGACAATGAAGCCAGTGTAAAACATTGAGACATATGACACATGACTTTCATTTGAAGATTTGTGTTAAATACTGGGAAAATCAACAAATCCATTTGGCCAAAAAACGTATTTTGCACTGAAAACCTGCTCTGCAACTCAAAAACAACTTCTTATATGATCCTGGAAAATGATGTCTGAAGTAATTCATACCTTCATCCACAAGGTGGATTTACTCAAAAAGTGAAAAACCTATTTGTAACTACTTTATAATTAAGAGCAGGTACGATGATAATCTTATCATATCATATCATATCATATACTGATAAACTAAATGTATTTTTAATTTGTAAAGTTAATTCATTATTTTATGCATATGTTACATTTCTAGAAAACAACTGGGGATTGAATGAATGAATAAATAAATATGGATGAAAATCGCAATGTGAGCAAATGACATATTTAACATATATAACATTTGTTATTAATTTTGTCACACAAACTATTTATCTCTTTTATGTCATGGTGTTTACTGTCATATCACACAGCCTTTGTGATTACGAGGAGGGAAACCGTTGAACTTACTTGGACTGGTATGAGTAAGCAGGAACATGGTCGGCAGCACTGTCCACCTGGATCTGTTGCTGCTGGCCAGTCACTTCCTGTGATGAGGGGGCCACAGTCTGGGGGGAGGCGTCCGTCACCACTCCCTGAGGACACACACACACACGCACACGACAGGAAGTGTCAGCACTTTCTGCAGAGTCAGCACGTTCTGCTGAGAGGTGCGTTACTGTACTGTCTGTTCTCTGTACTGTACATACACTATACTGCCTGTCTGTTCACTCTGCAGGAGCAGACCCCTCATGACTCCTCTGTATTTCTTTTCCAGGTCATGTCTCTTTTTGTTCTCTATTTTCTCCCATAAGAAAAACGCAGGTCTTATTGACCAGACTGTAAAAACCTGGGAGACAAACCTGAGGCTTACACCACCTACACATCACAGCTTCCTGTCAGCACGCGTGTCAATAACGATCAATAACAAACAAAATCCATATCAACACAGAGTCCATCTCTAGATGCCATATTGTTGTCCTTATATCAGATTAGAATATTCATGTTTGTTTCAACTCCATTAAGGGTTCATTTGAATGAAAACAAGAAATAATTGCCTTAAATAATAGTTGTAGTTTCATCAAATCAATAAAGCAATTACACAACACTCACAGAGCCATTCGACACTGCGTACGGCCGTCACGCCATGCCGCACACAGTGGGTTTTTTTTTTGTTTCTTAAAGGATGGCTGTTGTGCACTGAATTCATCACAGGCCTCTTAGCCTCCCTCTCTCTGTGCTGAGCGTTAGCGATAGCCCCCATCACATCATCCAGGCGTCTCAATCACTTTTAACAAGCTCTCAAGGATACTGGGCCTCGTCCATACATCAGCCCCGAGGACAGCGGCCGGCGCCGTGATGAACGCCCCGCTGCTGATGCTGCTGATGCTGCCACCGAGAGGACGGCGGTGAGGATGAAATAGGTAAGAGGCGCCGTGGGCGACGCTACAACTACATCTCTCTCCTCTGTCCAACTCCTTCACGAGGACGACTGCAACTTTCTGAGGGGGGAGGGACGGGGGGAGGCGGGGGGGAGGGAGGGAGCGACTAATGGGTCTGTCAGGGGGAAGCTGTCATTGGATGTGGCTGCTGGGAGAACCGGAGCGCTGCGGCTGACAGATGTGTGCGTTCCAGCTCCCTCCCGACCTACCAGCCCAAACCGGCTGTGTGGAGACAGACAGGGGGACAGACAGACACCTCCAGCTCTGTCTCACTTCAGCTCCTGTCGTCTGATACGACCACACTGTCTGTCTCTCTGCCGGCCCTCCTGCCTGACTTCCAACGTCTTTCCTGAATACCGTACAACTTCCGACTCACTCGGCTTCACTTGCAGTTTTCAGATTTGATCAGAGAAATGGACAGAAGGCGGAGAAGCGGCGGCGTGCACGGTGGCGTGCGCATGCATGTGGGTCTTACTTCGACGGGGACGGCTGCTGGAGGCACAGGAGTGTACTGGGGAATGTAGGTCCCTTGCATAGGCGCCGCGGCAGCTGCAGCAGTCATGTACTAAAAAAAACAACACACACACACAAACAACACATTTGATGCATCAGCGCGTTGCACGTGGGAAACAAAACACAAAATGTCAATTCAACATTACAACAAACACTTGTCAGCGAGTAACTTCACATGTTGCAAATCACCAGCAGGTCGCACTAAGAGCAATTATTAACCCAGAGAGTGCTCTGTCCTCAGCCTCCTTTGGAGGGCGCTAAAAGCTCAACGGAGCAGAGCGGATGAGAGTGTGAGAGGGAGAGACGTCCTGCTGTTCCACCACGACTTCACAGGACAAATGCAAAAAAAAAAGACAGCAGAAGGGAATGAAGGGGAGTTAGACTGAGGGGGGGG
>JAFBJQ010000064.1:195650-218150 GCA_016785345.1 Trinectes maculatus
CCCTCCTCTGTCTCCACGGGTATCAGTCCCCGCTGCGAGGACAACAGTTGGTCAAGGCGCGAGCACCTGGCTCCTCAGTGTAGGTTATTAATGGCGGGGCAGTGTGGGGACGGGCTCTGATGACTATCGATCTGAGCTGTGGCTTTCAAACATGATGGGAGCTGCACACCAGCAGCTGTGAATCACACTGCTTTACCACTTATCCCATAAAGAGGGGCTTCATATCTCGGCCCCTTGTCTTTGTTATCACCTCGCCCGAAAAAGATTTACACCGCGACCCCGTTAACTCTCCTCTTTAAACACGTCCTTATCAACAGGCTGACTGTATATCATTTCACCAGTTTGACCAATAACGTCGCTGCGGTGACGCGGTTTAAAGTGGGTCCTGGTTTTAAAGATGTCAATATCAGAGAAATGATAGATTTTAATAACGAGATCCTGCAGAGACTAATAACTGGTCATTACTACGAGGCATCAGCGAGGTGTCAGCGTGTGTTACTTGTTGAATGTGGCGCTAGCGGGGAAGAGAGTGCACACTCGGTTAACTTCTCCTGGATGAGTAAAGGTTAAATATAGCAACACACAGTTATGAAAATACAGAATAACAACATGCTGTACCGTGACTTCCTGCAGAAAACCAAGGGAATCAGCCCAGATAATAGAGGGAAGCGCTTCACACAGATCTGTCTTCCAGGGACAGTGAGGCTGTCAATCACCACTGTCACCATGACGACAGAGACCTGGGTTCTACATGCCGTGACAGGCACAGGTTGGAGAACACAGAGGGAAGGTCACCTCTTGTCATGTCAAACAATATGTCGCTCACACGCAAGGCACACACTGACATACAATCTGTGCAAACACACACACACACACGCACACTAACAGAGCACATGTGCACATCCACACATGCGCAACATGGAACAACAGGAAGAGCGAACACAAAGCGTAACAAACAGACTCCTGTTAAGTGGCGAGAGCTGTAAGAAAGTAAATAAACCAGCTGCAGAGGCAAGATGCAGCAAACACAGCCAGATAAATCAGCCAGGAGCATAGATGGCATGTTTATGTGTGGCGTCCATAAACAGTGAGCCTGAGGATCTTCAGCGTCCTGTAATCAAGATGTTCAGGACAGACACCACAACGACTGGACGAGGCTGAAAACAACAATCTCCGGCAACGGAGCTAAATTCCAAAGCAGTGACCATCGGACGTCACCAGTCCATGCTCCCTCATGGTTTCCCCTGCCACTCCTCCCCATCTCGGAAAGCTCCGGTCACCACACCAGCGTCGCAGCTTGGGTGGACCGGGAACATCTGGTTCTTTTCTTGGGGAGAAGAAGAGAGCCGCAGCCACACACAAACAGGCCACAGCGAGTCCTGGAACAGCCGCCAGTATTCTGAGGTGTGGCTTCTCCTCCTCTGGCCAGGGACGCTCGCTACGGGTTGTTGACTTTGGAGACGCTGCTCGCTGCAGGTGCTCGTCTGTGGCGACGGCTGCGTCACGTGACCAGGGAGGCGATCATAACAACTTCGACCGCACATGTGTGTGTGTGTGTGTACTTAAGAATGTGTGGTGTCACGTCCAGTTTACGACGGGGCACGGATACAGATGCAGGTTCCCTCAGTGTGAAAGCGCTTTCACATCTGGCTTCACCATGATCTTCACAGGAAACATGTTCAGCTCCAGGAGATGATCAAGTGTGGCGTGCATCTGTGCTGCTGCGCCACGGAAAAGTTCTGTTGTACAACACAGTGAATCACGGAAAGCTACGCAGACGAAAAAAAAAAAGAAGAGAGAACACCTTTACCCACTTTCTCCTCTAACACAACCCATCAGACATCAGAAGCCATCATCATAGATTAGCCTGACTCTAATCCCGGTTGTTAGCACAGCTGGGGCAGATTAGGGAGGGGGGGGGCATTCCCGACAGAGCCTGGCGTCACAGTCGCTGACAGCTCACCTGGAAACACATGGGTAATTGTACAATACAGCCCTGTTTCAATCACACGCACTCGCACAACACACACACACCGGGAGATCAAAGGTGGCGAGCGGGAGAAAAGCTGCCCGCTCGCTCGCCCCCGGGCGGCAGGGTGGGGGCCGAGAGTCAGGCCTCAGACTGGTGTGACACCTCTAAGTCGACTTGATCCTGAAAGCGGAGGGCCGGCCGCTGTAAGGCACGCACATGTGCCGACTCAGGAGAAGTGATGGAGTGATTGGTTTGGTAAACGTGTTAGCATGTTATTTATGCTATAGTTATCTGAATAACTCTTAATATGTTATGTTGACATACCGTTCTCAGTTCGTTGTTTATGTGTCATGTAACGTTAGCATACCGTACAATTATTCAGCCTGTTGTTGCCTCTATTCTATTTTTATTTTAAATTGCCTTTCAAGATAACATGTCTGTTCTTGGTGTTGGATTTTATCAAATAAACGTCCCCCAAAAATGCGACTTATACTCCAGTGCGACTTATATATGTATTTTTCTTCTTTATTATGCATTTTATGGCTGCTGCGACTTGTACTCCGGAAAATACGGTAAGTAACGCTGTCTAAACTGCTGTCTTATTTATGAATGCACTATATAAAGAATGCAAACAAAATACCAGGATCATATTATATGAGCAGTGTCCCTCGCGGCCTTGAATAATAGTCATCTAACAAGGCGTGGTAACTGTGAAATGATGGAAATAAGCAGACAATAAACTCAGTCGGCTCAGAGTGAGACGCAGTTGAAATGATCTGGACGACTGAGACAAGTACTCACACTTCCTGTGGTGCCCAGGGACAGATGGTTCATCTGCTGGGTTAGAGGGCCCATCATACTGGCAGGCTGCATGGACATGGTGTGGTCCATGGCTGGCGTGATCACTGCACCCTGGTGGCAGGAGAGGAAAGGTGAGATATAAGATGAGTTCATTTTTGTTTACAACTATTATGATTCTTATTAGCTCTCGTCACCACCGTGCAATATGTAATGTAACGTGACTGAGACGTAGCTAATGCGCTAATTAGCATATTCATGATGTCATTGCTTTAGATTTACATTGTGTCTAGTGTCAGCTGGTTTCAGTCCCTTATCCTCTCTCTCTCTCTCTCTCTCTCTTTATCTTCTCTCTGTGCTCACACACTCACACGCACGCACAGTACTGTAATACAGCTGAATTGACAATAACACTGTTCTCGTTTACATGTTTTTTTTTTTTCTCTGTTTCTGTTGTGAGACGGTGGAATAAGTATGAAACACCATCTGACACTCAGCCAATTAGGACAGTGCTAAAACTGCAGTCGCTTCCATTTCTATACTTCCTGCTGTTCTGTTGAGTTTCATATCCTGACCTCATGATGGTGTGGGGGAACACTGGCATCTCTCCTCTGTATAGAGCAGCTATGCATGGTGGAGACTTTGTGTAACAGAATGTTTTACGTCTGGGAATGACCATGTGATACGTGGGCAGACAATACAGCTCTTAAAGGCCTGTGTGAAGGGAGACTGCTTTTACATTTTTAAATGAACTCTAATGTAAAACATATCAAAGATCAAAAGCAAACGGAATGAAGGGAAAGGTGAAATCGTGTGGTGGAAGAAGAGAGGGGGGTGGGGGTTCGCACGAGGACAAGACAGCGAGAGGAGGAAAATGAAAGATGGACAGTGTCAATAAAAAGCAACAGCACACTGGGACATTTATCAGATCGATACACTCGATTGTCTTTGGTCCATCACAGTGGTCAATGGCTGCTGCTGATTATCAACAATATGGGTTTGTGTGCTTCATTGATTGTTGAGGTAGGATGCTTGCTCTCTCTCTCTCTCTCTCTCTCTCACTCACTCACTCACTCACTCACTCACTGATGAGGGAAAGTGATGAAACCACTGTTGCTCTTTCATCCCTCGTCGTGATCGCTCCATTTCCCGAACACTGAATCCTCCAGAGAGACGCATTATAAAGCAAGCCCTTTTCCTCTGCTTTATGTGTGTGTGTGCGCCTGTGTGTGTGTGTGTGTTTGTGTTTTCTTAGTGCGTCTGTGGCTAAGACTGCAACACACTGTGTAAGAGTGTGTATTTGTGCATGTGACAGTTACTCACAGCGTGTATGTGCGTATATATGGGTGTATGTGTATGTGCGTATATATGGATGTGTGTGTATGTGTGTGTTTGTTTGTGTTTGTGTGTGTGTGTGTGTGTGTGTGCGCGTGTGTGTATGTGTATGTGTGTGTGTGTGTGGGCCAACTGGAGAACAAACTATGCAGACACAGCCTGTCAGAATCTCTGCTCGTCCACTCCCTGCATTCACAACAGTCAGCTGACTCTCTCTCTCTCTCTCTTTTTTCTCTCCTCCCTTCCTTCCTTCTCCCCTTCCTTTCGTGACTCCCTCCCTCTCCCGCTCGATATGCAGACTTCATGTGATCCTTCCCAGAATTACATCCCTGCTAAAAAAAACAAACAAACAAACAAACAGAATCTGGATGGAATGCTCGGATCAGTGCTGGACGACGTGAAGCGCTTACAGCCAGATAACACCAGGTGTTGCTCTGTAAATGATCAACATTTAGCGTCTGAGCTAAAAAATAAATAAATAAAAAAAGATCAAATGTTGTGAAGTAAATTTAACACAACGTGCCTCTAACTACTGAACAAAATGGTTAATGACTAAACGACAAAGAACAGCCTTTGTCTCTCTCATTCAAAAATACAAACATGTGTCTCCATTCAGTATACTACACAAAGTCTGTACTTATTCAGATGATTTCAAATAAAACTACACACATGGTCCCTTACGACCAAATTACACAAATTAACTAAGTTCTAATGGAGCAATCTGATGTAGCTGATTATTATTATTATTACGACTACTACCACTAAGTATTGGTGCTGTGAGCAGCTAGTGCAGAACTTTTACTCATTATAAAGTACATTACATACTAATTTCAAAATAAGGGGAGAGCGACGGAAAAGCTTCATTCACAAACGTGTCAGGGAGAGTTAAGCCGATTTGTGATTTCGATTTTCTGTGTTTGTGAGAGCGAGTGTCTGTGAAAAAGAGAGGGGGGTGTGTGTGTGTGTTATTGTGTGCACGTTATGTCTGTCTGATTGTGCGTCTGCTGTCAGAAGAGAGAGAGAGAAACGAAAATGAGAAAAAGAGACGGACACAAATAGACAATATATATGTTTTGGATTTGTCCTCTGTCTGTGCGCGTGCATGTGTATGTGTGTGTGTACATGTTGTAGATAAATTGGTTTCAAACACACAAAATGATATTGTGTGAACTGATCTCCTCACAGTATGCACGTTTCACACATGTGTGTGTGTGTGTGTGTGTGTTTGTGGGCCTGTATTGACCCGCTCCTGACCAGAGCCAGATATCGGCCCCTCTGCCGTTAAATCCTGGGAAGATGTACAGTGAATAAGATGTAAAAATCTTACAACCAGCAGTGTTTTTTAACGACCTCTGATTACGAGGAAACATCGATCGCTCACCGACACCTCTTCCCATTCGCCGATCAGAAACAACAACTGCGTGATAAGTGAGCGAAAGCAATGAAAGTCAGGAATTAGCGGTCTGTCTTTTCCGATTCTTCCGTTTGGGTCGCAAGTATCGACTGATGGGAGAAGAAGTAGAAGCCTGCTCATTTTAAAACTGTGATGGGTATCAAGTCCACCGCTGCAGGTTCTAATATCCAACATTATTGCCTACCTTCAGCGGTGATATATCGCTCCCTCCAGGCAGTGTCCTCATGCCGAGTGAGGGCACTGCCTGGAAGCCACAGAGAGAAGCTCCCCCTCCTAGACCCTAACATTTCACTGCTTGCAAACAGGCGCCTGCAACCATGGCGACCTATCACTCATCCCTAATGGCCGACTATGTAAGTAAGTAAGAATGGGGCGTAAACAATTACAATTCTTCAAAGTGGATTTGCTTTTTGGCAGGTGAAGAGCGAGCGTTGGGGAAAACGACTGAGACTGAGTTTCCACACTCTGACAAAGCATCGCTTGTTATGGCCACATGAAAGTGGACACGTTCCTGCCTTTACACATTGTGCGGTCTGGAAGCCCATGTTGGCACGTCGACATCGCTGCGCTCTGCGCTCGTGAAAAGGTGACGTGCACGCTGCAGGATCCTTGGAGAGGTGTTGTGGTTATTCTGTGTGAAGCGATAGCACCACACATGCACCCAATTCTGTTCCAATCAGTTGTTATTGATGTAGAAAGCCTGGTATTACAGTACATCTGCTGGTGATTGACTGCTAACTGTGTACAGTCACGAACCCTGATACTGCAAGCATGTAGGTAATGAAGCTGTATCCATAGCAACCAATACATTAAAAAAAAGTGTTATTAATATTCGGTCGAGATAGTATACAGGGGGTCCTCGAGTTACGTCGGAGATTCGTTCCTGAGAATGTGTCGAAACCGAATTTCGACGTAAATCTGACCATACATTCATTGTGCCATTGTGCATACATTGCGCCACCAGATGTCACTATAACACCACGCTAAAATAAGAGTTTATTATGGTAAATTGCCTTTTTTGTCCCTCTTGTCCCTCTTGACACACCGTAGGGGTTGAGCGCACGAGTGTAATGAGCATTTCCTTTAGATTTCTGATATCAACCGTGTAGACCCTGTGTTGTGAATAAACCTACGGTATCGCCACGATCCCGAACCCATCTGTGTCCGTGTGCATCTCCTTACCGGCTGCCGCTGCCGCGCTGAGAGACAGAGAGAGCCGGCACCAGCTTGTTCCCGTGTGAAGTCTGTACGTATTTACGGGGCAAACCGCTTAAGCCGAAACCGACGTAACTCGAGGACCCCCTGTATATGCAAAACGTGTCTTTGTCTTTTGTTTATTTATTTATTGATTGATTGATTGATATATATTCCTGCACATGGTGTGCTTTGTGCTTTTGTTAGGATTTACGGTCGCCACCTATTGCGTTGCCTTCCCCTCCCTCCGTTCCCAGACGCCCTCAGGCACATTTCTGTTTGGTTTAAGTCCAAAGCAGGGAGCAAACCTCCTGGTTCTTTTACTCTAATCCGCAGCATGAATCCCGACTTCAGGGACCGACTACTAGCGCTGCCCTACTATTACCAACAAAGTCTGTCGGTAATACTTCACATGCTGTGGGTGGGTGAAAGTGAAAAACTCATTGTATCGCACTGGAGGAGCAGAGAAATCACAGCAGACACTGACACGAGGAATGAGGCCTGAGAAGAGGACAGTGAAGCAGACAGCAGCTTATCTGGGCCTCGGCCATCAAAGTGGAATATGAAATCTTATTTTCTGAGGGTTTTAAAGGGCTTAATTGCAAATATGAGGGAAACCTTCAGGGGACAGCGAATCATTACAGCGACAATGAGCCAGCCGAGGGGCCACGGCGATGTATGTTAACAGATTAACATATGGGGCCCGAGTGTGATGAAGGATTTCCCACCTCTGGCAAAGATGTTTATCTGCTGAGCGTCTATTTGTCTTCCACCGCGAAATGAAAATGAGCAGGATGACGGATCGGCCTCCTTCCCCTTATTGATTCATTTGTCTGTCCATTGTGTGTCCACGCACAGGATGAAGATTGAATTAGTCGAAAATGTTGAACCACTTGAAAAAGGCATGCGAGGCTCAACATCAAACCATGGAGACATGGCAACAACAGGACACGCCTGACATTATTCAGGGATGCTGTTAAGAAGCATTCCCTGGCTGCCGGGCGCAGACCAATGCAGGACATCCCACACGACCATCTCTCCACAACATGAACTTAATCAGGAATCCAATTAGAAAAACAGTAAGTTAATAGAGATTATAAAGTTCCCAAATGTGTTTTAATAATTAATAATAAATAATATCCAAAAGGTTGTTACAGTAAAAATGCAGCCGCACAACTCAATCTCTCTGTCAGTCGCCCTGTGGCACTCCAACAATATCTCTCTTATATGTATGAAACTCTCTGGCACCTGCAAAGCAAAAAATACTTCAGTTGTACTCAGAGAGACGGAGACAGAAAGGGAGGCAGGAGAGATGGGGGGGGGGGGTGGAGATAGAGGGAGGAGAGGAGAGCGACTCAAGGACGACTGTAGCCCCGTCTCAAATTCTGCCTCGCCAGTCAAATCCACGAGACCGACACAATGTCCCCCTCCCTCTGAATCCGCACAGCGTTTTTAATGTCAAGCGGAGAGATGGGTATCACCCGCTGCACCGACTCACCCCCAATCTGATCGCGGCAGATAGTTACACTTCAATTCTAAGAGGCTCGGCGAGCCGCTATTCAAAGCCAGAGCCCGGGAGGACTGTGCAACGGCGAGGAATTCAATCACTCACCTTCACTGAGTAAGGGCCAGTTCACTCCAGCAAATACATACTGTACCTGAAGCACATACAGTTCAGAGACAGGGAAAAAAAAGGGGGGGGGGGGGTAAGTCAGGGGGAAAGACAGCAATGCTGTGCTTGACTGCCAGTGCAGCTACTCCGCCGCTCTTTGACAGAAGACGGGAAGGATGGATGATAAAGATGCAAAAGAAAAAAAACAAAAACAACAACACTGTCACCGTCTATCAGGTTTCACGCCGAGAGCTTCCAGCTCGTTAATTGGGGATAAAGCGAATTTGAAAACCGCTGCCTCTCGCTGCTAACAGGAACTAAGTTCTGCCTCCTCTGAGGGAGGAAGTCGAGTTTCATACCAACGGACTTGTCAAACTTAATCTAGTCAGACGAGGACAAACACATCTGTACACACACAGTAATGCTGCGTTCACTGTGCAACAAACAACCTCACAGTCGGCCTCGTTAGCATCAGCGTTAACATCGTTTACTCTTTCACAGGCTTTAATTCTCCAGCTCCTCCAAAATATACAGCTCCATTAAGCCTTTTACATCATTGTACAAACAAGCCCCGTAACCGCCGTACTTAACACTGTAAGGTCAACGTGAAGTTCATCATCCCAGTGGAGGACGAATTCTCACCCAGACAATTTATCATGACTGACCTCATCCTGGGAATGAACGTGGGACGACTTAAAGGGCAACTCCAGCCTCCAATAAAACAAAAAGCCTCTTTTACACGCAACGTATTTAAAAGAGACCCGGGAGCAATGGCTGTAGGAGGCGTGGCCTTGTGGCTACTTGGTGTATGACGTAATAGGAAAGACAAGAGGGAGACTGAACGACTAATGCTTTTCATATATATATAAATATATAAAAATAAATATGTCTACTCTATTCTGTCACTCTGATTGGCTATCTGTGACCTCTTCGCCTTCCGTGCTTGGCCGCCTCCATATTGCTCGGACACCGGGAGCATCATTGCTACACCGCTCCAGCGCGCTAACACGAGGCATGTGGCGGACGTCGCCAAACTGCGGCACAATCAATTGGTCCTTAATGCTCTGAGCAGCTCCCCGAGCTCTCGGTGCTAACGCGCTTGGCTAATTTGATGCGATTCACTGAGCCAGGCGAGGCGGCGGCAGATTGAGGCGGTGTGTTGTGTATGTGGCCGGTCGCAGATAAATACGTGTCCCGTGAAGGGAGACAGATTGGTGGCTGTGATCCACTGATGGCGGCGACAGCTGGGGTTAGAGACCAGCCGCCGTTTGGTGACAAAGAGCACAATGGGGACAGGGCCACGGGGGGGTGGGGTGGGGGGTTGATGCGATTCACTGAGCCAGGCGAGGCGGCGGCAGATTGAGGCGGTGTGTTGTGTATGTGGCCGGTCGCAGATAAATACGTGTCCCGTGAAGGGAGACAGATTGGTGGCTGTGATCCACTGATGGCGGCGACAGCTGGGGTTAGAGACCAGCCGCCGTTTGGTGACAAAGAGCACAATGGGGACAGGGCCACGGGGGGGTGGGGAGGGGGTGGGTGGGATATGGCCACGTGCCTGATGCTGGCATGAGGGCACGGTGACATATACACCAATGCACAATGTGACGACTGACGAGTGGCTACTGCCAACGGCTCTGACTGGCCAATCACAATAACCAGTATGGACCACACATATGGCAAAACATACTGTAACAAACATGAATTAGGCAGTGACACACACTGTCTTCCATGACATCTCCACCGGTAAAGTCAAGCCCCCATCACCAAAGGCAGCAAAGAGGCTGCTGAGTTACAATGGTGGTCGGAGGGAGAGGAGGTGGGAGTGTGTGTCTGTGTGTGTGTCTCTGGTGGCCTGCTGTGACCAGATTACATGTTCAGTGTCCCGCAGCGGGATTGGAAGTGAGACGGGTCAGACTGAGAGGTAAATGGCCACAGCGGGCGGCCGTGTGGCGAGTTGAGCTCTCGTCCAGCGAGCGAGTGCTGGGCCATCAGCTGCAGCGTCCACTGTCCACCACTGTGCTCTGCTGCCTTAACTCACAAACAGTTTTCCTCTTCTCTCCGGATAAAAATGTCATCGATAAAAATGCTAAGAAATAAAGTAATAATATAAATCAATGGCTGACACATGTTGCAACTATTATCTATTATTAAATTATAAGCAAGACATTTTCCATAACAACCAGATTTTTTCAGATATATTTTTATAAAGCTGGAAGGGTTTTGGTTTTTAAATTTATATAGTGTGTAACATTCGTAGCTGTGTAGTTTTCCCACAGAGATTTGCACAATCTTCTTTATTTTTCAATTATTTCACAAACATCTGGGGTCATGACTCATAAACGCAGCTTAGCCGTGCGCATATTCATCTGCTCATTAGTACAGAATAGAGATCTTTGATACGAGAGCATTATTTAAATAATTCACCAGTATGATTCATTAGAAAAAATAAAAAAATCCTCAGGTTACCCTGAGGGTGGCGATTTAACTTTCAAAGAGAGGATAACATTATAAGTGCATTACGTTATTTACATGCCTTTTATATACTGTAACGCACCTCACGGTATATTACCAGACTTAAGTGAGGAAATGTCTTTTGAATAATTTGTAAATAATCAAATACGTGAACGCCTGGGTGGTTCCTGGTCTCATTTGGCGAATGAACTCAGAGAGAAAGAGAACAAAGTACAGTGAATGTGCTTTAGGGGCAACAAAAAGCCTCGAGCAAACATTAAAAGCCTCTGGCAGAGAGAGATTTAAAAAATCTCTATGCAACAAAATGAAAACACTCACGGTGCTAGGATCAATTAAAGCCAAAGCTTAAAACAATTTACTTAACTGCCAAACCTCTTTGTTACTCTAACATTAAAGAGACAGATCTGGGAACTGTTATAGTCAGCACTGTAAGTACATTACAGAAAAACTGGACTTTAAACATAACAGCAGGGCTGTGTCGCTCCCTACAAACAGTCAGCATTTGTTTGGTTGGTAATAAGAAAAAAGAAACATCTATCAAATCACATCCAAAGTAAGTTAGTTTTCACTAATAGGGGGAAAATATGATTTGGCAAGTGATTAAAATGTTAAATAATTAACTCTGCGACCTAGAAAAACACAATTTTAGACTCTGGGAAAACGAATGAATACCATAGGATGCATGTAACTACCTCAGTCTCGCACGTTTTGTTGTTGGTGAGCTAAATCTAATTCATGTTAATTTATTTCCCTGTCTGCTGTCTCGGCTGGTAACCCAGAGCAACGGTCTGCAGCCTGTCTGTAGTGTGCTGTGGTCTGGTAAATGATGCTGAATGGCTTCCTGGCACAAGCGGCACCTATAAACTGCCAACCCCCTGCCCCGCTCCCGAAGAAAGCGAAATATTCCCGTATACTCGGAAAGACTGAAACGTGCCGTCATTAGAATGGGACAAAATGGGTTTATGGAGCTCTGTATGGCAACAACACGGACAAAAGTAACATAATGTCGTGTGCACGTACGCAACTCAGCTGGTTTAATACAAACAGTGTAGCTACACTGTGCAGAGGGGAGAAACAAAACAAAAGAAAGATTTGCTATAAATTGGGAATCGAGACGAGCTTCTGCAGGTAAATGGTGGATTACTTACTGTAGGTTGCATAACATATTGTTGATGAGGCATCCATGACGTACTCTGGACCTAAAGGGGGGAAAAAAAACAAAACACATAAAATGTCATTTTATGGCAACAACATGAATTCCCCTCAGCTTCAGTCCGATCCAAGTCCTATCCCACATAAAGCAATAAATGCTGTTCAAACATTCGCAGTATGTTCAAATCCTCTCGAGTCTGGAGGTTTTAAAATGAGTGCGCTGGTTTTTAATGCGCCACAATGGCTGAACTTTACACAGATGAAGTTGTGCCAGAGAATTACAAGAAGAATGTGAACGTCTGGAGGCAGCAAATGTCTCTCCTACCTTCTCATTAAAATGGTATGACTTGTGCATAGAGCCCATAAATTAGGTATCCTCGGCATTAAAAAAAAAAAATAATTCTAATGCCATGTCCAATGTTCTTGCATGAGGGCTGAAGGGTTCTGGAAACTTTAGACACTCACTTGTACAGAGGACAAAATGAAAAATACAGCAGGGTTATTATTATTATTATTATTAGTTTTTATCAGAACAAAAAGGAATTTAAAATTGATTTTTTTCTTTCTTTTTTTAGGGGTTAAAATGTAGAAAAATGCCAAGATGTAAGTAGGCTGGAAGGAAATCATACAGATGTGTACAGGTATGGGGACGTAAGAGAAATGGTGAAACAGTGGGGGGGGGGGGGGGGGGGGGGGGGGGGGGGGGGGGGGGGGGGGGGGGGGGGGGGCAAACAGAGCCAATAGATGTGCTGGAGGGAGGAATTAGACAGCTTGTAGCAGACAAACACACAGACCGGCTACTGATCCTGGTAAAGTGATCAGATTAAACTAAGACAAACATGGAATAATTTGCTATAAGAGCAATCAATCAATCAATCAATTCTCTGAGCCAACCCAAACGCCAGCTTTGGATCCACACCCAAACAAGCAACACAACACAACACAACACAAAGCCAAAATCTGTGATTATACAATATGTTCTCCGTTGTATTTGAGCGTAAAATCCCACTTTGGTCTGAGTTTGTTTATTTATCAGGAGTAGAGATTGGCTAGGCTACAGTACAGTTCAGTGGAACTGAAAGGTGACCTCAGACGTTACCTCTGGCTGAACTTCACAGCTCGTGTTACCATTTAAAACAGCCTGTCAGCCAACGAGCCAACGAGCCGGTAAGTCATCCGCTGAGTCAGCCGTTTGGCTGTCACAAACGAAACCACGCTGCCAGTGCCGTGTGCTGGTCCGTAAGCCAGGCAGCCACAAATCCAACCGGTCAGTCGCCGACTGTGCGTTGTGCCCCTGTGAGCCGGTCCGTACAGCCGCTGATGTAAACCAGGCCACGGATGGCTGGCGGCACTTGCTAAGATCTTGGTAGCGATCTGGCCTGGACTGGATCCCGTCATGTGGATCATCAAAGCTGATTTTCCAGGAAACAAAGCCAATCGTGACTCAAGCTCAGTGGAGTCGGGCTTAAAAGAGCTGCCGCTGGCGTGGCTCATTCACAGATTTGATAAATTGACAATGTTAAAACAGAAGCTAAAAAAAAAACAACATATAGGAATATAAATACAACTCAACACAAACAACACATACAGTAATTTCCATGCATAGGCAAGTCATGGTTTCTATGCCATGCTACGGTGACGTTCTTTTTTCGGGCGTAGGCGCCAATCTGGCCCAGCTCGTCTCTTTCCTCTTCCTCTCCGCCTTTGTGCTGCAGCAGAAGATGAAGGACTCACCTTCCTGCTGTGACTGGCTGAAGGGCAATATCACAGGAAGCGGCGGCAGAGCTGCCCGATATTGAAACTGTGAGGATTAATATTCCTCAAAAGCCTGGCCATTGTTTTTGATAAATCAATTTGGGAAGCCTTCGGAGAGAGGATTAGAGATGTGCCTTGGCCCACTTTTCTCCCTCCTCCTCCTCCTCCTCCTCCACCTCCTCCTCCTTCCCTGAACCCTGCACCGTGGGTACCGCACCGGAGTTTTAATCAAGCGCGCCTCAAAGACGGGCAAAGCAACCTTCAGCGACAAGCCCTCCTCTGCCCCCCACCTGAGCCGTCGCTATCACCATCACCGCCACTATCCGTCCTCATCTCCCTAGTTGTCTCTCTCTCCATCTGTCCCCTCTATTTTCTCATATATCCTCACTATCTCCGTCCGCCTGTCTGTCTCTGCATACAAAGTAGAGAGTGGAGGTTAAACGGTAGATTGTGAGGAACAGGGCGCAGTGGCAGTGCCTCTTGATGTTTAGATTTGGCAAAAGGTGGCGTGTGAAATGCACGGCGGCGGCGGCGGCGGCGGCGGCGGGAAGCGGGGAACGCTCTTGACATCTCAACACGGCCAATTTTCCTGTTCCTGTTCTGTACTGTTTCATTACTCCACACATCACACGCGTGTGGCGTGTGGAGATTCACTGTGAAGCAGGAAGCGACTGTTTTGGCAAAAATAAAATCGAATAGAAAAAAAACAAAACAAAACAGGATTTTATTGCTGTAGCAGCTGAAGGAGCACAGGAGAGTGCAGGGGAAACAGTGAGGGAGGAGAGTGTTTGTTTTTCCCAGACACTTTCATACTTGATGGGCGATTTTTTTTTTCCTTTCTTTCTACCCTGTCAGCCTTTTTCTAATATCTCTCTCTCTCTCCTTTTTGTTACTTGTTTTCTGATGCCTGTTGTGTTCGCCGCCTACGTAACAGATGTCATCGAGCACAGCTGGAGCGGTGGAGAAGCGATGAGAGAAGAAGAGACGGCCTCATGCGGTTTAGCAGCCCCCTCCCACCACCACCACCACCACCACCACCACCCACCCTCCTATCCACCCTCCACCGAGTAAACCAACACGAGTCTATCGGCGATGCAGCGCATCATGGCCCACCTGATATGTGGAAACGGGGGAAGCAGCGATGAAGGGCGTGATGGAGGTCTGTGCGATCATGCGGTTGGTGGCGATGCTGTAAGGCGAGGAGTAGAACCTGAGAAGGACAGAGAGAGGGAGGAGGAGTTAGGTGGAGGAAGAATAAAAGGATGTATGGAGAATGAGCCTGTCACATTAACATGAGATAAATAGAACACAATATAAATGTAACATGTTCTGTCATCGTACCCCATGAAATAAAGGTTATTAACACACACATATATATATATATATATACAAATGTTTCCCTGTCTATGTAGTAAAGAACAAAACAAACACATACACACACACTTGCAGACACACACATACATTGGTCTTAGCAAACACTTTGTTCAATCCCATATAAAAGTTTATTGTCGTGTATTATATCGTATCTTATCGTAGTGTATGCGTGGTATGAGGAGGAGAAGTGTGTTTGTGCACTGCTGGCCGGTTTCAGTAACACACCTGTACGCTGCATTGGAGAGCAGCCATAATTTGACATGAGCGGTGGGGAAGTGAGTTGTCGGCTACACTACTTTATCTTATTGCTGAAGGTTTATTGCGGCTGAATGTTGCTGAGATCCCCACAAGGCTAAAAACATCCAATCGTCTCTGACACCTGAGCTGGAGATTACGTTACAGGCTGAGGATATTATACAAGTTCTGTCCCGGGATTCAAGTCACCACACTGAATGTGAACATTACAACAGGCGCCTAACGCTGGGAATCGCGTTATATTTTACCCTGATGTTTAGTCAGTGGAGACGTCCTGAAGAGCACAGTTCCTCTTCAGTGCCTTTAAATACATACTTAAAAAACATACAGTAAACATATTTACTATCATTTTCATACTTTATTTACTTTACTGAGATTTACTTTGGAATGTGATACTTAACCTACTTAACATATATATATATATATATATATATATATGTATATATATATATATATATACATATATATATATATATATATATATATTTGCATTAAGTGTAGATGATTTGCATCATAATTATATCTTATATTCCCTAATTCAGTGGCATTTTGGTTTTCAACTTTTAACTTTTATCTCCTATTTCGCATGAACATATGAATTAAATTGACTTCACTGCATTATTCAACACTCACATCTTAAATGATTCACCGTATTTTCACTCCACATATTTTGTTAACATTTGAATAAAGCCTTAAAATTCGCTGCTTCGTGATTTACTGAGTTTTCCGGGTTTTTTCTTTTCTTTTTTCTTTTTTTTTTTTGAGGTTGCTCGTATCTGGTTTTGATCATTTCTTTCAGTTTCCTGCTGATATCTGTGGGAATCTCATTTGGCAGATTGTCAGCAAAGCAGGCCTCGACGCAGCAGGCTGTGTGTAATGAGTGATGCTTTTCATTCAGTATTTTGGTGGAGTCCAAGTCACTGGGGGATAAGTGGTTTAAGAAGTGGGGAAGTAAGGAGCTTCCTGTGACTGACTGAGGCCAGAGGGAGATCCTTCCTGTCTCAGTACTGTGGGGGGAAATAAGACACATTGCAGGCTCGTTTACTTCCAAAGCACCATTAAGTCCTCACACACACACACACACACACACACACACACACACACACACACACACACACACACACACACGCTGCCCTCAGCAATTCCTTACCAGACCTCAACCGATGAAAACTGAGTTCTGAAGTCAATATAGATTTCTTTAATCAAACAGTAACAAAGTGCAGACACTACATTAGTCTTCATGTATGACAGTGTTATTGACTCGGGGCCCATGAGCCAAGAGGTGAGTGAAATAGATGGCGCCAAGGATGGATTGCCCGAAAAGCACTCACCCATTCTGCATTGCAGTAGGATCATATGTTAACGCCATGCCAGTCTGAAAGAGAGAACATAATACACATCAACCATTCATCACTAACATACATACATACATATATATATATATATATATATATATATATAAAACAGATAATTGTGGTCATATGTTCCTCTCAATTGCACAACATTAATTAAATATATATACATATGTGTGTGTGTACACTGGACATGTACATGTACGTGTATTGGACTGCAGTCTGTACTGTGAAAGCCTCTGTTGACACGTACTCGCACCAATGTCAGCAAGATAATTCGCTGTCCCTTTATTGTACTTGAGGAATAACGTGATTGGGGCCTTGATTCTTTTTGTTCAAGATAAATTGAATCAAATCAAAATCAACTTCATTTCAAATTGGAAAAACTGACAAGTGACAAAGCAGAAGTGTGGGGGGGGGGGGGGGGGGAGTCAATAGGACAAAGTGGATTAGTATCGAGGACATCTCTTATTCCATTTCAATCACGTACAATCATGTTTTTATGAATGAGAGGAAATGAAGGAATGCCCTTTGGAGAGAAGGAGTGAGCAGAGAGCAGAGTCCTTTGTCTGGTGACGGCGTGCACGTGTGTGGTTGTGAGTAAACGTGCGTTTGTGTGTGTGTGTGTGTGTGTGTGTGTGTGTGTGAGGCCCTCTCAGAGTCCAGGAGAGAAACCTGTGCGCCTCAATCCGTCATCTGCATTCCTAAAGGTTCTCCCCCGGAGGAGAGCTAATCCGATTTCTTTTAACGGGAGGCTGCTGAGGACGGCAGATTTCATCAGTATACACATAGGATTACACTCACACACACACACACACACACACACACACACACATCCAGACACACAACTCTCCCTTTTTTTGCCCTTCCTCTGTACTTTTTTTTCCACTCTCCCTTCCTGTCCATCCCCTCTTCATCATACAGCGTTCTCTTTCTTTCTTTCCCTCACCTTTCTCTTTTCACCCCTCGCCCTCCTCATCTCTTAATCCACCCCCCCCCCCTGTACCACTCTTTTGCCCTTGCTCCTGCAGAGGTCTACCTTCACTGAGCTGAACTGCTTGGGGAATAGTGGCTCAGAGGAGCAGGGAGGGGGGTCAGTGAGCAAAACCACACAGTCGGCACCAGATACAGTGTATAAGGCCTTATCACCACTGGGGGTATGTGGTTGCATATTTACATGCCGTGGTCGTCTTTCCTGTTCATTTTGTGCAATAGTGCATATGCAGACCTATGTGTCCGACGAATGGCCGTGGCTGTAAATCCATTTATCTTAATCCCATAGTGTGAGCTGTGCATGCCTGTCTGTTTTTGTATGTGCACGTGTGTGTGTTTGCATGTGTGCGCTAATAGCACTGGCAGACATGGCCAGCTGTCTGGTGCGGCTGATAACTCCCCTAAGTGCTGCTCCGGGTTCCACGTGCTGATGAATTCCACAGCAGAGGAGCTCCTGCGTGGCCAGAGACCCATCACTGACACAGTCATGTTTTGGCTCCGTCACGTGGGGGAAAGGAAAAGACGGACACGTCTGAGCCTGATCCAAATAAAAAGTTTCACCTCCTCGCCTGATGCATCAGTCTGAACATCAAGATGTGTCATCATCATGCACAAAAATATCAAATGTAGAATAGTGTCATGTAGAATTACAATGTTTGCATGAGTAACTTTTCATCTGCCTCAGCAGGTCTATAGAATGTTTGTGTTACTAATGCATTGTCAATGCAAATAAATGTTATCATCGCAATAAAGATACTTATTTTCAAAAAGAAATGCTAGTGTGTGTACAAATGTAAGCACACACACACACACACACACACGCACACACACACACACACACTCTGACCTGCTACCTTCGTGCATTTGAGCCCTCCATACACAGATTCAGCATTTCTTTTTTTTGCCTCATGGCCACACACAGACACACACACACACACACAACACGCACACGGACATCTGTCAGGCTTTCACACAGAGTGGAAAGCCGGATGTTGTTGTTGTTGTTGTTTTCATCCACACACATTCCTCCAGAGTAGGTGCTTGAGAAGTGTGACATTGAAAGTTTGGGTGTGTAGGCGTGCGTGTTGGTGACGGCGAGCGAGGAAGTGAAAAAGAGAGAGAGGGAGAAAGCAATGAGCACCCATAGTGTGTGTGTGTGTGTGTGTGGCAGAGACAAATGCAGTGACTAATATGTTTGTCAGCGTGAGACAGTGAGAGACAGCACTTTGTAGACTCCCACTTTGGCTGGTTTACAAGAAAACCTGTCATCTATTCCTCAACACCAGCCGTCGCTCAGCACTCAACCCCTCGTAACTCCTGACTGATCGTGCAATGTGTTCCCCGTCCCTTTCTTCCTCTTACTCTCAGCGAGGCACTCACTCGCTGTCTCTCCATATGTTGCGGTGGGATCCTGGAAGACTTCAAAACGCAGGGAAGAGGAGACAGCGAGACAAAGTGATGGGGAGGAGAGGGAGAGGGAGAGGGAGGGAGGGAGGGAGGGAGACGGAGTAATGGATGGTGGGGAATGTTGCTGCCACAGGCAGTGAGGTGAGCAATGGCCTCAGCTCTGACAAACAGACTAACACATGATGCCTATCTCTCATCTCCCTGCCCATCTCCCTGATCAATGACTCATGAGGGGCCTTTCTGTTGACATTCGAGGGCTCTGCAGACCTCCTGCGATCCATGTGTACACGAAAGGCTTTCAGCAGACCTTTAGCAGAGCAAATCCCGGAATGACACTAAGTAAAGAGCACCTGTGCTCTACATGGAAATTATGGATGACAGAATATGTGATACATACGATGCTGTACTCCTCAAACAGGACTAGTTTTAATTCTAACTTCAATTTCAGCCTAATTGCTGAAATGTGACTCTAAACATTGATTGCATCTTGACAGTGTGTACTGGTGAAAATAGTTCACAACTCTGTTTGAAGACACTGGCCCTTTAAAGAAAAAAAAAAAAACACTGCAGGAGCAACAGGGGCCCAACACACAGAGAGTGAGAGGGACATAGTGCACATAATGATTTTTTTTTTCATACACAACTTTTTACATAAATAATCAGACATAAATAACATAAATAAGTGCGCTGAACATTTAGAAAGATAAAGTGTGTTCATGTTTATGTGAGAGTGTGCCTGTGTTTTGTTTTGTTTTTTTACTCAATGATGAGATTTAAAATCTGTTCCTGCAATATGTTTGCTTTTAGTGGTGTCCATTTAATATCCTGGCAGCTAAAGTGCAATTAAGGAGCAAAACAGAAAGCGGGACTGCATATACTTTTTTTTTTATATTAAACCATAATGAGACACAAAGATGGGTGTTGGTCCTTAAAATCCAATTCTTTGTATTAACAAACAGCCCAGTCTGGGTTTCCACCTCAGTATGACCTCCACACACTACTGAGACATCACACTGCCTGTTCCACTAATTGTACAGGAAATTGGTGTGACATGGCGTGCAGCTGTTTCCAGCTCAAACACTGTGCTGTATACAACGCAACACGAGGTGTGAGAAATAAATATCGAAAAGGATTAAAACACACACGCGCACACACACGTCTCACTATACCTGGAACCAGCTGAGCTGACCCCGTCAGTGTGTGGACCTGCAATGTGATTTAGGTTAAACATGCTTCACTGGCTTATAACCGTTGGCGCTGGTGACCATCTGATGGACACACACATATACACACACGCACACACACACACACACACAGCTAGTGTGGTTACAACTCTTTCCCTCAACACAGTCAGGACCTACAGCGCCGCCACAACACACGGAGAGCATGTGTTTTGTGAAGGACAAACATTTCATCTCTCCTGCCTACACTGCAGTCTCAGCACAACTGTCAGCCACACTGAGTGTTTGTGTGTGTTTGTGTGTGTTTGTGTGTGTGTGTGTGTGTGTGTGTGCTCGCTCTCCTCTATATAGTCCAACCGGCAGCACTGCTCTTCCTCTCTCCTCTACGTGTCCTTCCTGGCATAGCCTGTTGGTAGCCTATGAAGGGACTTTAACCTTGTCTCCACGTGTTGCTGATGAATACGTTACCATAGCGATGTATCCAATTTCAGGTTTTCCAGCATCCTGATGTATGGCGGGAATATACATGCTCAGCGAGGCGTTTGCCCCGAGATGCAATTTACGTGACAGCGCCTATACATCCGGGGGCAGTTTGATCGATATCTGGGGTATTTTTTCTTTCTTTCTCTCTCTCTCTCTTTTTTTTTCTTTTTTAAAACAGCTTCATACTTTAAACACAAATGACAGGCGGTCATAGTTTACATAGAGCCAGATGGAGCCAACTTCTCTCGGGGCTCAGTGAGCAGGGTGGGACCTTGTTCTTGTTCTTACCATTACCTCAGCGGCAAACGCCTGATTTAAAATGTCAACATGCTGAAATGGAAAGGGTTTAATGGAGCTGTCTCACACGTTCTGGGCCAAATCTGTGTTTGCAAGTTTTTTTTTTGTTTTGCTTTTTAAAGCATTATTTCCTGGATTCATGTCGGTTATGTGTTTCACTGTGTGCTTCATCTTCTTTAGCTGACTTTAAATGTCAGGAATGAGGACATATAGCGATTAGGGGACACTGGAATATGTTTAAGGTTTATTTTTATATGACAGGGTAAAGAAAAAGGCGTCGGCGCTGATAGAACGTCTTACCTCGCCTTCTCTGTGCCACGGCCGTCCGTTCTGAGGATACTTGCTCTGACTCTGGCGTTTCTTTTGGCCTCCATCAGCAAATTTGCACAGCAAAGGCTCTGTGGGAGCTGGGGAGACGGGGAAAGAGGACAAAATCATGTTAGGAGGACGATATCCCGTGACCCCGCCCGCCCCCCCTCACAAGGCCAGAAGACCTTTTTAAACAGTATCTCCTTTTTCTCCTTCACCCATCTCACCTCTGTCTCTCCCAGCTCCCTCCTTCCTCTCCACACTCCTATGGAGCTCTTAGTCAAATTCCCAGACCAACAATGTTGGCAGGCCCTCCACACCCCGGCCCCGGCTGGCAGCCCATGAAAGAGCATTGCAGGGTATTGTTGAAATAATAATCACAGTAATCGCTCTTGTAAATACCTCGGAGATGGTAATGCGGGACTCTGTCAGCCAAAGCTTGTTTCTATAAGGCGTTCCTGTTCCTGACACAAAATCCCTCTGTGTTTTCCTTCACCAGCCATCTTCTGCTTTATTTGTCATTTTATGCCTTTTTTTCCCCCCTCACGCTCAGCACAAACGTCTCACTGGGTTCCGCCGTCATGGATGTGATACTGCTGTTCTCAGAGTGAACACCGGGGGCACTCCAACCAGCACTAAAATGTGATACGACAAAGCTGTTCCGTCAAAATTATGGAAAATAAAATGGAGCGGTACTGCGACGTCTTCATCTTTGTACCAGCAGAGATGTGTGGTTGCCAGTGACAGGTTGTGATGTTGGTATGAAGGTAACTTCTCAGAGGGCACTGTCTCACACTCGAGCTGCCGATAAGCCAAAATTCTCTGAGCGTGAGAAGTGTCCTGAAGAAGAGAGAAAATTCTGTCTAACGAGAGGCTCAATGAAAGAAGGTGAAAGAAAAATAGCAGGGAAAATTACAAAAAAAAGAAAAAAGGTTCTGCGGGAGCTTTTCTCACGAGAAGCAGGTGGCTGGTTTGGCCGCGGCGTCTGTTCCCTCTCTCAGTCTGCGTCAGAGAGATCGGAATCTCTCTGGAAGCAGAGTGGAGATGAGTGAGGGGATGGGAGACAGTTGGACAAACACGAGTCCAGACAAGAGACAAGAAAAAGATGGAGAAAGGGGTGAGAGAGATAAGGGATAAATGACTGG